>BMAO01010724.1:0-121637 GCA_019973975.1 Trichonephila clavata
GATGTTTAATGAAAACCATTTAAAAAATTGCTTTTTGTAAAGATGCTACATTACACTATGTTTCAGTTATTTGTTACAAATGTGAGAAAATTTTTATTAAAATTTCCATTATTGACCAAATGCATAATTTTGCGCCAACTTGGCGGGAAGTAAGTAATGTCAACATTTTACCCGCATAGTTCCCGTTCCCGTAGGAATATGGAGATAAAATATATCTTATGTTACTCGCTGATAATGTAGCTTTCCATTGGTGAAAAATTTTTTAAAATCGGACCAGAAGTTCCCGAGATTAGCCGGAACAAACAGACAGACAAAATTTTTAAAAATTGATTTTTTGATATAAGTACCGTATATACCTTTAAATGCATTTAGTAAAAAGCTGCTAATTTGATCTTACAAACAGACACTTCAATTTTATTTATTTGTATAGAAAATGATTTCCTAATTTTTTCACTTCCCATAATGAAGTCGCTTTTTTAGTATTTAATTCTTCTTTCGGCCTTAAATGATTTATTTATTAATTTTTAATTTTTTACTGCTTTCGCTTATTTTAATTTCTTTTTATGTCATCATTTTGAAAATCCTCACATTCAGTTTCTCTCTTCTCTTTTCTGCGCCGTTTTACTTGGAAAATAAAGGAAATTTCTTCTCATTCCACGTTTTAAATGGTTGCAATTCTACAGTTCTCAGTTGTTTCTCATCAAGTTAGTGTCGTCCGCGTCACTTGACCATGGTTCAAAATTACGCGGACCGTCGCCAAAAGCCCTCGTGTTGCTAATCAGTGCGACGTTAATATTATCTCACTCTCTCTCACTCATCAAGTTAGTAATATTTTTTTATTCTTTATATTTCGTGGGTGCGTGGCGGCCATCTTGAATAAAATCTAAATTCTGTCTATGGCCTGTTTGGCGTGATTTTAATCACGCCTAAGACTACAACATGATGCAAATAAACTGGCGTAGATTTAGAAGAATTAAATATTGCATTTAAAAAATGTGTACACTTGAAATAAACGAAGGATCTAATAACTACTATATTTAGATGACCAGAACACAGTAGTTGCGTTCAAAATCGTGGCAAAAGAGATTTACTTATGTAGACGCCACCTCATGAATACGAATAAATACGAATCAATATGATGTCTTGCATTTCCGTTGCTTTTCTTATTATGCCAAGCTCCATAGTCTTTCGGATATATTCGGATATTAGATCATTTTTTGGAAATACTTCACTGCGTTCTCTTCGGGGGGAAATAAGTTTCTTATTTTAATCATTTTTCTCAACAGAATAAGAGAAGGAGAATAAAAAAGAATTAACCAATTAAAATAATATTATCCATCAAGATTATTGTGCTTGAACGTGTACGAGAGCAGTATAAACTGTAAGAGAAGAGTAATGTTCGAGTGCAAGCAAAATTAGTGCGTTTGAATAAGCGTAGGAATGATATTCCTTTATTGGTGGCAGGTCGAGCCAATTGGCAACGTTTTTCGATTCGATGTTATAATACTTTATATGTATTGTACTATCCGCGTATATGATACGTATCTAAAACATTATTATAGATATTTATCATTGTATTAATACATTAGTTGGTTCTTTGCATCAAAATTACAATTATTTTTGAGGAAAATATTTTTAAAAAGTATTCCTTAAGAAAATTCAATTTTGGTGACACAGTTTGCGTTAGTTTTTTTCAGTACTGTTCTTCACCATAGTTTAATTCAATATAGGTTATTTTATCTGTTTTAGATATTTTACTGATTTTGTTCATACTAACTTAATTTCTTCTTCCGTCGAAGGCTACCTAATATATGCTCTTTAGGGTAGTATTATATGAAAGGCTTTATATAAACGTAATATTTAATTTTCTTCTATTGTTTGATTTGCTTCATGTTGTCCCCCAATCCGAAAGAGCGCAAAACTTACTAATACTATTATTTTTTCTGTTATAATTTTTTTCGGGTTTTAATACATTCATTCTTATTTAGCTTTTTAGCATGCTAATTTTCTCTTCTAACTTCAAATACGGTGTTTTTAAAAGCATTCTTTATTGTGTTTGAGGCGGAATTGCAGTTCTTTTAAAATTATGTGTGAGCACTCATTGAAAAAATTATTTTAAATTTTTGGAGACACTATTTTGCACGGAATTGAAACTTCCTTAAAAATATACTATGCTTTCTATAATATTTATTAAGGAGTACCTGTGTTCTTCAAGTGAATAACAGAGATTAAAGATTAAGAATGGGAAACTGCAAACAACATCTGAAAAACAACATAATTTTGTAATAAAATATTAGCTTATTTATCCTTGACATAGAAATCTAAGTCTCATTTTTTTTATTTCTAGAATTCACATAAAATTATTTTTTTGCAGAATTTCCTTTTAAACCAGCTAATTTTATGGTTTGTAATTACAATTGTGCTTTTCTTCCATATAATTATTTATAATATCAAGTATTTTTCTCAGTAGTTCGTTCTGGAAGAAATTTGCTTAACGACTTACTTTCTTGGACTGTAGGAGTCATATACTAATGAAACATCAAATTGAAAATACTAGATTTTTTTAAATACATGATAAATTTATAGAATTAAATTTAAAGGAAATATAAATTCTTCTTTGCAAAATATATACGAATGTCTCAATTAATCCCATGATGATTGTCTTAGAGAATGAAAAGATACTAATTTATTTGATATTTATGATCAAATTTTCAAGATATTACGTTTTTAATATACAGCTTTATTGACTTTACACCAATTGCTTTTTCACCAATTCCTTACCAATTCGAAAATTGACAAAAAGAGAAACCTTATGAAAAGTTTATTTGTTGGAATGCAAATATTTTGAGGGTGATTTCTGTAAAAATATCAAGAACCAGTACATCTTTCCTTTCAACTTTATTAAATTCATTGACTCTTCTTTCATAATATTTCCAAGCTTATACCAAGCAAAAACTGCAAATTGTGCTTAACCATTTACATTACTCTCATCTAAAGCAATTGAATACATTTCTGCATAATTTAAGTCGTTATGTATTTGCGAAAAAAATTATCTTTTTCTCCAATTCTGTTACTCGATCCTTAATTATTATGCGACTTATAGGCGATTTATACATTTTATAATCAATCATTTTCTTTAAAATCAGCAAACAATGTAGAACTACAGCCTAAAACCCTTTTTTTTTTTTTACAAATGCTTTTTCTGAAAGAGGTTTCCCGTTGCGAGTAATGCAATGAGCAACTTGGACACTAGCCGCTGTAATGTTATTTTTTGAAACCAAAAAACTTTTTTAAACACTGCTTTGAGAAAAATTCTTTTTTTCTTTTGTAATGTCTTTTCAAAATGTCTGTTTACATTATATGTACGTGGAGTCCCTTTTTCATTACAAATTATACGTATAACCATTTTATTCATTTCAATCCTCCCATATTTATCAAATCATTCAGATTGATATATCCTGCAACTTGTTTGGTTTGTTTTGAATTTTTTAACCGCCGACATAGTAGAGGGCTACAATTAAAAATAATTATACTTAGAATACGATAATTTGAGAAGAAATTTTTTGTATTACATACCTAATAAACATACACATTACTTTTAAATGTGTTCGAAATGTGAGTTCAACACTGGTACTGACTGGTACAAGCGCCTTAAATTGCGAACCAAAAATTGTTATTATCAAGAATAAGAGACATGTGCATAAACCCCATTGGCATCTCACAAGGTGAAAAAAGTTAGGGGACGATACAAGTGCTATGGAAGTCTCTTTCTACAAACATAACTGAACGTAACCTTACAAAAGTGTACTTCATCCGAAAAAAAGTGCTTTAAATATGGTTATTTGCTTTGATTTGTCGATTTTTTTTTCAACAAATAAAATGTGAATAAAATTATACACTTTATTTGATATTTTGTAAGTATTTTTGCTTTACGTCAAATACTACATACTTCCATATGCATTTGTTGCCATTTGCGCAACTTTGGAACTGTAATGATCAAACTGAAGGTTTAGACGCCAGTTGATGGATGTATAGATACTAAGGGCAGAAATAACCTTGGGAAAGGATTCCCGCGTGATGGTCACACCAGTGTACGCGCAGTCTTAATCAACTCAACTCCCGGTTTCCCCACCAGAGGGAAACGTGTAAGTACTCTAATCTGGTGGCGCCATTTAGCAGTTATAATAAAAAAATAAATAAAATCATTGGTTACAGTTGTAAAATCGTTCATGTTTTCAAAATAAGAAACATGGATTCAGCGATACGCATTTTTATATAACCAGTTAACACAATACGTAGTGTAAATATATAAAAAAGAAGAAAAACTTTAATTTATATAGAGTATAAATAATAAATTTTTTGAAATTACACCAAAGAAAAAACACCAAACTATTTTAAAAAGTTTTTTAAATCACAAATATTTTGTACATACGCATATTTAAGGATATAAATATTTAGCAAGACTACTTTTTTGTTTTAAAATTTGTTTTAAGACGAACACAATCGAACAATAGAAACCAAATTTTTAAATTTATGTTTTTTTATACAACGACCGCAAAACAAAACATAAGGGGAAAACTTTAACACGAAAAAATACACAATTCTATGTGTTCAAGGACCAAATAACATGCGAAACAGAGAAACATTTACATATCCAAGTCCACTCACTCATATTCATAAAAAATACGCATTTCAGTGCTTACAGGAAAAAGATAACATTAAAAAACAAACAAAACAAACATTCACACTACATACGCACTCGCACATCATTTTCCTACCCATATTCTAATAAAATACGTATTTCTGTGCGTAAAGGACAAAAACACTAAAAAATGAACATTTACACCATGGGTGTCAAATCAAAGGCTGATTTCGACCAAACAAACAAGTTTTAACTTTTAGTGGGCCGCAAAAAGAAATCAATATTCATAGAAGCATAGATTTATTTCGAATAATGCATTACAATAAACATAGAAAAAAGAAAAGAAAAATTTAATGTTTACGTCCTAACTCTTGATATCTTTTCTCTGCTACTATCTTTCCTATTTCAGAAGAAATATTGATATTTTTTTATACATTATTGTTTGCTGATATACTGGCCGGACCGCAAAAATGTTCATCGCGGGCTACATGTGTCAAACTGTGGGTTGAGAATTTGACATCCCTCACTGCGAAAAAGGATATTCAGAATTGAGAACAAAATACTTACTTTTGAATACTTCACATTCTCAAAATAGCTCCGATGCAGACATACTCAAATTTGAGAATCGCATGTACTAATTTTTGGCAACAAGTACGTACTCAAAATTGAAACTTGACAATCTCATTTTAGAATCTGTTATTGGATCAAATTTGAGAATGAATCAACAAAATTAGTATGTAATGTAATCATTGAGTTCGTTGGTTTCAAATAATGAGTATGTATGGTGTTTATTTTCGATACTGTTGTATCTAGTACGAGTTTTTAACAGAAATTATAAATCCAAATTTTAAAAGATATAAATGTGTGATATCTAAGTTGTAAATTTCATTTTCTCTATCTTGTATATTATTTGATCTACATTTTATGAAGTTCTTAACAATAACAATAAAGTAACATGAAGAGCTCACGTGCACACAGCGGTTCTCTACTCTACGAAAGGAATCTGCTTACCAAATTTCAAGACTGTACGTCTAAAAGTTTAAAAATGGGAATAATTATCTATACCCCCCCCCCCGCCTTAGGCCCCCGCAACGCCTTTTGGCGGTCCGTTTTCACAAAACCCATTTTGGGAACTGTACTCTATGAGAGGAATCTGCTTACCAAATTTGAACACTGAGACTAATAAATTAAAAATGGGGAAAAAATTATCTGTAACGCTCCTTGAGCCCCCGCAACGCCACCTAGGGGTCGATTTTCACAAAACACATTACATAGAGGGTCTTTAATCCATGAAAGGATTCTGATTATCATATTTCAAGACTGTAAGTCCAGTAGTTTAAAAATGGAAATAGTTATCTATAACGCCCCGCAACGCCACTTGGGGGTCGATTTTCACGAAACCCTTTTTGTAGTGTATCTACCCTATGTGAGGAATCTGCTTACCAAATTTCAAGACTGTGCGTCAAATAGTTTAAAAATCGGAATAATTATTTATATCTCCTTTTAACCCCCCGCAACACCCCTTGGGGATGAATTTTCCCAAAACCCATTTTGTAGCGGATATTTACTCCATGAAAGAAACATGCTTTTATATCAATTTTCAAGCAGGTAGGTCAAGTAGTTTAAAAACGAAAATATTTATTTATTACACCCTTAATCCCCCGCAACGCCACTTAGGGGGCTATTTTCCCAAAGTCCATCTTGTAGCTGATCTCTACTCTATGAAAGGAATCTATTTATCAAATTTAAAGACTGTGCGTCTAATTGTTTTAAAATGAAATAGAAATGAAATTATCTATATAACGCCCCCTAAGCCCCCGCAACGCCACTTGAGGGTCGATTTTCACCAAACTCATTTTATAGCGGATCTCCACTCTATGAAAGGAATCTGCTCACCCAATTTCAAGATTGTACGTCGAGTAGTTTAAAAATGGAAATAATAATTTATAACGCCCTTAACTCTCCGTAACGCCCCTTGCGGCTCAAATTTCGCAAAATCCGTTCTTAGCGGATCTCTACTCTATGAAAGGAACATTTCTACCAAATATCAAGTCTGTAGGCTGAATAGCTCCGGAGATATCGTGATTAGTCAGTGAGTGAGTCGCTTTTCTCCTATATATATATATAGATATTCCACTAGCATAATTTTGCTGATACGCAATTTCTCGCTGTGCCGGTTGGCAATTCTCTATCAAGAATCCTTATCAAAGAGATTAAATCTATAATTGTTAGTGTAAGTTAAATCCAAAAATTATGTTACTGTACTCGACTATTATCCGCTTTCGCTTTATGTTTCTTGGTTCCACTTAATTTTATTGTATTTCTGTAGTATACATATGTGCAATAAATATAACATTATACTACTCCCTTCTGAGCGTAGCATTTTTAAAGGCCAGTATGATACATACTTGGGTGTGCATAAAACCGGAATCAAATTTAAATAACAATAGTTATTATAATTAATAGTTATTATAACCGGCTGGGTGGCGTGGTTGGTTTGTCGCTGGCCTTCTAAAACTAAGGTTGCAGGTTCGACCCCGGCCCAAGTCGGTGGATTTTCATGATGCAGAAAATCGACAGCGACCATGTCGTATGATTATGCGGCATGTAAAAGATCCCTAGAATGTCTGTTTGACTTGGATACTCTCGGCAATAATAATCCTAGTACTGGTTCGCATCGCTAAGAGCTCAGATGCCTCCCTCTGTGGAGAAAACTGGGTGTCAAAATTGCTTGCTGTAGATGGTATCGCCTATATGGTACAGCGCTAAAAAGTGGTACCAGCTCCTGGGGAATGGTCTGAATCCACTAGGTCTGCAAAGGTTTAAAATACCAATGCACAGCCCCGTTGAAAAAAATAATTAAGAAATATAAAACATTTTCTATTAAAACAAACAAGTATTTAAATGTTTTACCAAACGCATGTAAAAATATCTTTCTTAAAATTTAAAATCCAGAAATTTTTAGCACTTTTCTAAATTTTTACACTTTATATTTGAAAAGGAAATTTTCTTGAGGAGAAAATACTGAAATACACAATTTGATCACACTAAAAATACATGTGAAATCGCATACAGACGTATGTAACACTCCCATGCGCATGTAGTTTCCCTACATAAGAGAATAAAGCACTAAACATATTTTTTTTACATTATACACATTCACATATTTTATTTTCCCTATTTCTTTGGGGCATTGCTAATGGTCAAGATCTACGGACTAGTGGCCGATGTTTCATCGAACCCTGGTGCCACTGAAGACCCACTGTTCAGAGGGAAGGATGCATGTTAAATCTTTCCTTTTGTCCTTAGTTAATCCTTAAATCCTTATGTCAATGTCCTTTTGTTAGCGTGGTGTGGTACTTTAGAGAGGAGGTGCCAACTCGTGTCGTCCTCATCACTTGATCATGTCACCAATAGCTCTCGTGCCGCTTTCTAGTGCAACATTAATAAGCACTCACTCGGGGTTTTGCTATCTTTGTTGTTAAAACCTTTACGTACTGCAGCGTTTCTCAAACTGTGTGGCCCCCTCAGGGGGGCATGATAACTCTACGAGGGGGTGTGAACATATTGAAAACTCGAAAACAAAAGATTATTTAAAAAATTATTAATTTACTGGACGTAAGCAAACAAAATACATTCTGATATAATAAAATATAAAATACACATTTGCACTGATATAATACATTTATAAATGCATCAGTACTGCCCAATGTATTTTATAATTAATTTAACAATACTTATATAGTTAAGCATTTTTAATAATTACCCATAAGCTTGTCATATATAAAATTTTTACAAAAATTAACTCTTATCTTAATAATTGATGCGGTTTATAATTAATCCTTCAACTGCCGATTAAAAGTTACGGGATTTACTCCCCAATGCCACCGTTTTCCACTTAGGTGCGCGTATGGGGTGTATTGGGGGGGGGATGAAAAGAAATAAATAAGTAAAACCTTCTCTGTAATAAGTAAATCCTTCGCAAACACTGTCAAGTCCCTTTTATTGCATTTCAAAGCCTTCGGAATAATTTTATGGATAGCAGTGCACAGAGTAGATCGTATTTCGGAAAGACGTATATATACGTCCGATGCAATTGACGCTTTGGTTGAGTGAGACGTTTATACACGCTGGCGGCACGTAGGTTTAGCTTCAAAGTATAACATTATTGAATTCAATACAATGTTATTGTATGGCGGGGGGCTTGAAGAAAATTTTGATTGAAAATTGGGTCGCAAATATTGAAAGTTTGAGAAGCACTGACGTACTGAGATTAACTGAGCCATTCCGTTATTTTTTTGTTGGAAACACATTTTTTCAAGGTAATAATGTATTAAAATGATAAGAATGTTCAAAGGGATTCAGCTTAGTTTATTTATCTCTCTCTCTCTCTCTCTCTCTTTCTACCTTGTCCTTCTAACTGAACTTCTCCATTTTTCGTATGGGCTGATAATCAGGGACATCTAAAGGCATGGGTCAACTGGGCCGAGATCCAGGGCCTCGGGGGCTGCAATGGGGGTCTTGTTTCGTTCTCGACTCAGCCTTAAAAAGGTCGTAAAACTGGGAATTTCGTGATGTCAGCTGGGTCCATATGATGACCGTCGTTTAAGTTGAGGTTTAGACCTACCACCGTACACCATCATTACTTATTCAGTCAAAAGGCGGCAGTTGATTGAGCCGTTTAGTGCGATTATGTCATACACGTTTATTTTTTTCCGGTTATTTTTTGTAACGGGTACTATTCGGTTCTTCTACTAATCCTCTAGAAGAAAATATTCTTTAAATGTGGTTTTAGTTTAAAAACCACTTTATGTAGAGATGACTTGACTTTATGCAAATGTAACTACTATTTGTGTACATTTCGTTGAATATGTGAGGTTAATGGTTAATTGTTGACCGTTAAGCGTGAAATACAAGTATTAGAAAAGGTGAACAGTATATAACTAGATGGCCATGCGCCTTGAGATTAATAGTCGACGTAGAATTCACCAGGAATTGTGGAAGTAAACAAGCTTGGAGCTGATCAAATTATTGAAATTCTAGAAGTTTCATAACAAGGAGCTCCAACTGAAGCTAAGCGAATTTCAAAAATATAGATTTTCTATCTGGTTAAGGGTTTGAATTTCTGATTGCTCCAGAGTTAATGTATCCAACTGCCCTAAAATTGTGAATTTTGCCAAAAAATGGCAATTTTTTTTATGATTTTATTTTATAGGCCATCTTATTAGCTTTATAAAAATTCCAAGTTTATTACTTTCCGTTCGCTAGAACAAACACTACAAGTGTTTTAGTCAAAGCAGATGCCATTACTTTAAGCAAGATGTCATACTTTAAAACGCGTTTTCCTCGAAATGTGATTTTTTGAAAACAATCAAACGGGACCAGCGATTGCTAAAAAAGTTTTGAAAATAATTATTTGAAATTCTTTGCTTATGTTCCGTATAACAGTAGAATTGTTTTAACCTTCAGATTTATCAATCACTGTTTTATTACAAAATTTACAGTCCCTTATGTGAATAGAATCACTGTTTTTTTTAAGCAATTTCATATAATAACTTAGATAAAGTGTCCTAGTTTTTGTAAAAATTAAATATCTCTTATCCTGAAGGTCATTTCGACAATGAATAACATAGCAAAACACATCAGAATTGAAAATTTGTTCGTAAACCTTTGGTACAGAATGCGCCGCGTTTATGTTATTTTTTTTGTCAATTTTTACCCATTTTTCCCATTTTAGTTATAAAGCCCTCGTGTTGCTAATCAGTGCGACGTTAATATTCTCTCACTCACTCACTCACCCATTTTAGTTATAATAATTTCTTTTTCTATTCTTAATTTTAGCATATTTTTCTTAATGTACTAAAAAAATCTAAAAACCACACAAAAAAAATCCACATATCTCCATATTTTTAAAAATAGCAGTCGGATACCTTAAGCTATAAAATTGAATATTTTATAAAGTGTTAAAGATAGAATAAAAGTAGCGCGCTATGTTTAAGATCATGTCTGCTTCTTCCTCAAGCTCTCTTAAAACCCGCGACCTTCAGGCCGCGACAGTTGGTACGAGTATTTGAAAACGTACGCTATGTACTGCCTACTTTTAAGGGCTATAGGTGGGGTCTACATTTATGTAGGCGCCCAGTGCCTCAAGACCTCCCCCTGCTGATAATTATCAATAAGACTCTTCTTCAATTCCCTTCTTCTATTGCTGAAGTTGCTGTTAGTCGACTGAGGTTGTCTTTCCGTACAAGTGAATCTGTTTTGTTTCCTTTTGTTAGTTACCTTCATCTTTTTGAAAAAAAAAATTTCAAGATTTCAAGGATTTATTTAGATTGTTCAAGACTTCAGAAATAAAAATTTCGCTTAAGATTGGGATTTGTAGTGACTCTCTTTGTAGCGGAATCTACGAAACAAATTTGATATCGGTACGCTGAGAAATCTCCTTCCAAATAGCTGTGACGTTTTCCCCACGTCGAAACTGGATTCCTATGATCCGAAATTATAAAATCTTACTTGCGATATGAAATTGTCATGGAATGATTTTTTTCTTGCATGCCAATAGTTTTAGCCATTCTTCCCCCTCCCCCAATATTCTCAAATTTAGAACGAAATAGAAGTGCTACTAAAAAATAATTGAATTTTACAGAATGTCAAGAATTTGTCAAAGACGTTTACATTCCAAATGGTGGCGCACTAAAAAGAGGTACTAGCTTCTGAAGAATGTATTAGGTCTGCAGTAGTAAAACGCCTATCCGCAGCCCATTAGAAATATAAAAAAAAACTTTTACATTCCATTAAAGATATGATACAAAATGACTTATAAGCTCCCGTTGATACGTAAGGCAGTAGAATTTAGAGCTTCTTAAAAAAATTAAGTTTGTAAATTAAAACAGGTTAAAAAATCCCTTTGGTAAACATGGCAAGGAAACGAAAATTATTTAGATAAACTGAATGTGCAATAAGTCAAACTCTCAATATTTTGCGACCCAATTTTCACAATAGTATTTTTCATAGCCTCACCCCCTTCCCCATACAATAACAATGAATGCAATAATAATGTACTTTGACTAAAGCTACAATACATTTTTTTTTATAAACCATATAAATTATCAAATTTTAAATTTAGCGTATAAATTTGTGCACTCATGTCTATAAATTAAGGATAATGAAGTTCGGGCAAAGAAAGAGACAGAAGCAAAACAAATTTGACTTATTTATAAAGTCTATTTATTAAACAAAAGGTAATGAGCAAAAAAGATGCTACATGTTTGACATAATTAATAAGAATTACGATTTTTACTCCTTGGAGCAAATTTCAAAAAACAACCTATTTACAAAAAACAGTATAACATGGTTAGTATGATGGCTAATACGGAGTATGTCTCCCGGACGATGCAATACAGGCCTTACAACGCCTACGCATACTGAGTATAAAATTATCAATCTGATCTTGAGGAATATTACACCACTCATCAAGAAAAACCCTCCGAAGTTCCAGTAGACAAGTGGGAGGGGGTTGACGGGCTGCAATTCGTCGGCCAAGCATATCCCACACATGCTCTATTGGATTCAAGTCCGGTGAGTATGCTGGCCAATCCATACGGGTGATATCCTCCGATTGAAGGCATTCGTCTACAATGTTTGCACGGTGAGGACGGGCGTTGTCATCCATAAACAGAAATTCAGCACCCATGGCTCCCCGAAACAAACGTACATGTTGTTCCAGAATGACATCCCGATAGATGTGGCCTGTCATCGTTACACTCTGAACATGCAGGTCAGTTCTGGAACCAAGAATAATTCCTCCTCAAACGAGCCATCCTGCACCACCGTAACGGTGTCGTTTAATGGTGTTCTCTTGGTGGTAACGGGTACCTGGCGCTCTCCATATGAAAGTCCGGCGAGAATGAGACTGCAAACTAAATCTGGACTCGTCGGAAAGCATCACACAAGACCACTGTTGCGGTGTCCACAATGCATGCTCTCTACTCCAGGTTAATCGCAGGCGACAGTGAGTTGCGGTAAGGGGAACACATCTGACAGGCCTACGAGCATATAGACCAATGTGCCCTAAGCGTCTGTACACGGTCTGCCTTGAAACTGTCGTACCGGTAGCTGAAGAGAGCCGACGAGATAGGTCTGATGCTGTGCTCCGTCTGTTTCTTTTGGCAGTAACTGCCAAATACCGGTCCTCATTCGGCGTTGTAACTCGGGGGCGACCTGTGCTGTAACATCTACTCACATTACCATCATCTTGGAATCGTTGCCAAAGCCTGGAGATGACACTCTGGGCGATTCCAAGTTCCTCGGATACTTCGAGCTGGGTGCGTCCACATTCCAGTCGTCCGATAATTCTACCACGTAAAATTCATCCAAATGCTTCCTTTGTGTCATAACTATGCGGTTATTGCACTGAAAGGCTTTTAAAGCGCTTGTGAACAATTTTACTTCTTTGCCACCATTCCTTATATACCCCTCTCTTACACTCTCGTCATTGTGACGTACTATCCGCGCCATCTGGTGGTTTACTGTAATTTGCATATTCTTCTTCAAGATGTGTGTGATAATTCTACAGGTGAAGTTTTTATTTTAGAGTTCAATTTCTGTGTGATTCTGAATTATCCTTAATTTATGGACATGAGTGTATATGACAAGCCCATGGGAGTCACTAGTAATTATTAAATGTGTTCTTAATTTAATATTTATAAATTAATGATTAAATACATTGTGCAGTACTGATACATTTATAAGTATCTTGTAAAGTGTAAATGTGTATTTTTTTCTGATCATTATGTCGGAATGTATTTTAATTTGTTTTCTTTCAGTAAATTAATAATTTTTTAAATAATATTAAATTTTTGACTTTTCGATATGCTTGCACACTCCCCTCCCACGTTGGGTTATCACACCTTCTACGGGGATGCACCCCACAGTTTGAGAAACGCTGTAGTAAGGGGGGGGGTGAAGTAATTATTATTTCATATTAAAATATTTGACATCATCTTAACGTTTTAGAGGTTAAAAGCTAGAAAACAGGTGCCAAAAGTAGAGACGAGGGGAGAAGAGTTCTGGAAAAGGCCAGGGCCCTCCCAGGGCTGTGTTGAATCATCGAAGAACAAATCATTCATTGTCAGCACTAAATATAATTTATAAAAATGAGATGAAAGTGTTATTTGATAGAATAAAAAAAAAGTCTTCAGTTATTTCTTTCATTTTGATCTGCTATGAAAATAATGTGTTTGTTACTCAAAATGCAGAAATAAGTGAAAGTACAAAATGTAAGTAGTATAACTGAATCTATATATTTTTTCCATGTAGGAGAAATTTATTTACTTGAAAGTATTTTTAAGAAATGTAAAGAATTTTCGAGAAAGTAAGTGACGATTACAGTACAGACTTGTTTTTCGAGATACTGTTTCATATTTAAATTCTACTTTAAAAAAAAACAACATTTATACAGTGTATTCAAAAAGTTCCAGGACTGCCGCTAGTAAAACAGTACAGGTAGCTCTATCTATGCGCAATTCATGGAGCGCGTAGCAACAACCTTCTCCGACGCATGCGCGAAGTTTTATTCCGTTTGGATGAGTTCCAACTTCTCAGCGTTCAATCGAGTGTGGTGTGTTATAGTGGTCGTGTTATCGTTAAAAAATGGAGCAAAGAACGAACATTAAATTTTGTTTTAAATTGGGTAAAACGGGCACAGAAACCTATGAAATGATTAAAACTGTTCATGGTGACGAGGCTATGAGTCGTTCGCGTGTGTTTGAGTGGTTTGCAAGGTTTAGAGATGGAAGAGAAGCGACGGACGATGATGAGAGGTGTGGTCGTCCACGTTCGAGTCGGACTGATGTAAATGTCGAACGAGTGCAAGCGTTGGTGCGCTCAGACCGTCGAATGACGATAGAAATGATTGCGGAATCTTTAAACATGAGTGTAGGGTCTGTTTTTACGATAATGACGGAGGATTTAAAGAAAAAGGAACTCTGTGCGCGCTTTGTGCCACACACTCTGACTACGGAGCAAAAAGAACACCGAATTGCTTCTTCCGAAGATTTGATTGCCGCGGCCGATGAAGACCCTAACTTTTTGAAAACCTTCGTCACCGGAGACGAGTCGTGGTGCCTCGAATATGATCCGGAAACTAAACGCCAAAGTTCGGAGTGGACAAGTCCGGGAAAGGGTCGACCGATGAAAGTTCGTGCGTCAAAATCAAAAACAAAGACGATGCTGCTCGTGTTTTTCGACAGTCGAGGAATTATCCACCACGAATTCCTTCGACAAGGGTCCACTGTCACTGGTGCCTTTTACAAGGATGTGCTACACCGGCTACTGAAAAGAATGCGGCGTGTGAGACCCGAAATGTTGGACAGTGGAAACTGGGGTCTCTTGCATGACAATGCACCGTCACACAAATCCATCATTGTTCAGCAATTCTTGGCGCGCAGGCAGGTTGTAACCATCGACCACCCCCCGTATTCACCTGACCTGTCCCCTCCGGACTATTTTCTGTTTCCAAAGTTGAAATTGAAGATGAAGGGACAGCGGTACGCGTCGGTAGAGGACATCGAAGCGTCAGTGACAAGGGACCTGCAGAGTGTTGCAGTCGAGGCGTTCCAGAAGGCGTTCAAAGATCTTTATACAAGATCCAAACGTTGTATTGAAGTGCAGGGGGATTATGTAGAAGCTTGATATTAAATAAACTTAATTTTGCTGTGTTATGTTGTCTGTGTGCATTCAGTCCTGGAACTTTTTGAATACACTGTGTATGTTTTACTCTGCGCCGTTTACCAAATTCCTTTCTTTTACAGAGCCACTTTTCTTTAAAAAGAAGCTGCCAGTTGGTATATATAATCTTTATACTTCGTTTTTATTTGGTGTTTTTTATATAAAATCTATTTGATATTTATAAAATAACTGTGATAAAATATTGTTTGGTTGTAAATGATTATTAATTATAGTTATTAATTATGTAACTATGTACTTACGTAATATCTCAAATACAACCAGCGACAATAAAGTTCGGGGTATAGTCTTGTAACATTACTGTAGATGAAATATTAATGAAAAAGTTGTCTTACTGTTCTTCGAAATAGTCACCTCTCATAGCTACGGACCGCTGAGATCTGAGATACATGTCCTGGAAACTTTGCAAGAAGTCTTCTTTTGAGATGGAGTTCAAAAGCCTCGTCAGGGTCAAAATTTCAATGCACCTTGCAGCATTCATCGTCCAGCTCTCATGCGCACAGTAAATCGACGATCTTTTGTGATTAATTTACTCACTTTCTCAATGTTTTCGTCACTGACGGAGGTCGCCGTCAATGCTACGGGGGTTGTCAGAAATACTTTCTTGGCCTTCTCGAGAGAGAGAGAGAAAACGGGTGAACCTCTCGTACACACTTCATGGAGAGTGATTAATCTTCATAAACACGTACCAGCATCGAATAAGCTTCTGACAGTGTCTTGCAAAGCTTAAAACAAAACTTTAAATTTGTCTTTTCTTCGTTCATTTTCCTGTTCTCAGTTAAGAACCAACGCACTAAACAATCACTTTGTAAAACAAGTCTTACACAGAACACAAACGACGCTCAACTGAACAACGGTGGGGGCAGATGGTCAACACCTGCCGCTACGCATGTACAACGGCTTGTTTCGCCAGTGTTGCCAGATCGGCAGTTCTGACTTCATTCACCGAACTTTATTGTCAGAGGTTGTATATGGAGTTATTTAAAAAGGAATATACAATATTTACAATTACATCAGAAAATAAAAGCTTATTTAAATAATTTTTATCCCTATATTACTTATATTTTTAAATGGGAAAAGATTTGTTTAATATTTCTCTCAATTAAACCCTTTTTAGTATGATGTATATTTATCAAAAGTATCTTATTTTTTTATTAAAAAAATTTTGATTATAATTATATAATACTGATGACGCGAGATTCTATTGAGATGAGATGATGCACTAAAAATTCAGAAATAATACTAATGCTCCTCATAGTTAAAAATGAACAAAATTGATTACTTATAGATGTTGTTTTGAAATAGCTTAAAATGGAAATTGCTCAAACTTTAAAGTTATAGTGGATATTTATATTTCGGGCTTCTTGAATTAAAAAGAGTATAAAAAATGCAATAGATGGCACTGGTAATCATAGCAAAGGAATAAAAATGATTGAGATCAAATGAATGTGAAAAAAATTTCATGTATGAAAAAACCAACTCTTATATTGTGTTCCTACAAAACTATAAGTGAAACAGGACCAAATCCTTTTTTCAGCCCACCCCTTGTCGAAGATATTTTCAAGTCATGCCAAAATAATGCAAGGCGGGGTTTTCAATTTCGAGACCAGAGAAACTGGGGGAAATATGGCGTATTAACCGAAAGAGCAAAAATGGGAAAATTTCATGGCTTTAAGAATAAAGTCATGTAAAATTTAACTTCTATAAAAACAGGAAATTAATAACATTCTATAAAAAATAAATTGATATTCGAAGGACAAAAATGGATATTTTTAATACTTTTGGAACAGTTTAATGAGAAAAATTTAACTTAGGAAAAATAGGAAATTAAGAACACTCTGAACAAAAAATCGATTTTTGATGGGGGGAAAATTTAATTTTTATAACTTTAAGAATAAATTCCTGTAAAATTTAGCGTCTCAAAAAGACAAGAACATTCCAAAATTTCTCAAATGACTTTTGTTGAACTACGTACCTTTCCTTATGCTTTTGCATCATGGGGAATCTCTTCTTCTTTTGAACAGCATCTCCAATCATAACTATCTATTGCATTCTTCCTTTCTCGCAGATGCATACTATGTTTCCACATTTTGCAACAATCAAACCTTGCTTCCAAAGAATTTTTAAAAATCTATAAAACCTTGCATTCAACTCATTCTACACAAAAACCGGTATTCGCATGTAGAGATCAAATAATAATCAAGCATGCAGAACAGGCAAATGTTCGCTAGTCGTCACTGAGCAATTGAATCGCGAAGCGAGATCCTCAATCCCATATCAGAATCAGTTTTTTGGTACCTGACAAGAGTTCAAGTCCTGAGCGGATAGGAAGCTACCGGATTGGTTGATCGAACTTAGCAAGGGAGTGTGGCTAAGTGGTGTTAACAGAGAGTTCAGGTGGAGGAAAGTAAGTCCTGAAATAAGAGGCAAATGGCTGAATTACTGCTATTATACAGTTAGTATGGTTGCCAAAGCTAATTACCAATCGCAGAAAGAAGAGATGTTAGCTTGGTGAGATATCACCCACTTAAGCGACAAAAAAAAAAAATGTTCATAAGCCCGAGGTGGACTAAAATAGGATCTATCCAGATTTTCGAAGCTAAATACAAATACAAATGCTAAGTACTAATTCAATGTATATGCGTGCGCTCTGTTTTTAAATTTTTCGCTTTTTTTTTTCATATATGTTATTACGGTCGGAGATAACATTTTAAAAAATGTTTCTTATAAAGTATATAAATTTGCCTAAACTCAGTATTCAAATTCACAAACTACAAAAATTAAAATATTCCTTAATTAGAAATTGAACATTTTAACCACACAAAATAGAATAAACAAATTTTAAAAGTATAATCATTCCAGTATATTTAAAATTCAAATATTAGATGCAACACATATATTTTCAGTCCGTATGAACTGACTCATTCTAAAAATTTTCATCAATAACGCATTTTTATGTATGATTATACCTACTTGTTATTTCAATTCACTTCTAAATAGGGAAAGAAAATAACAAACTGTTTCATTTATTTGACGCCCGCATATATCCGTTCTTGCAAAAATATTTTTCAGAATCTATTAATATCAAGAATCTCCTAGAGAGGGAGCCTCGAGCTCTACCACAATATCAATCATGTTCATTTTACTAAATTTCCATTGTTTTCTTTAGTAAAAGAAAGTGTTTGAAGGAAATAAATTTAGATATAAATACATATCTCCTTATACACATACCTAAGTTAGAAAACAGACTATATATTTTCAAACAACCAGACATTTCAAGCTAGAGGGGCTGGTTGCAAACTCTATGTTCTAATTTTTTCATCTTAACGCCCATTGCTAACACCCAATAAAAAAAATAGTTGAGCTTCTATTTACACTCCAAAGATGGCAGCACGCACATGTTGGACATTAGACAATGAAACTTGAAAAATTCCCTATTTTTAATACATCTCTCGATAAAAAAAAATTTTAAAAAAAGAGTGAAAATATAATAAATTTATCTCACACACAAGAACAATAATAAAAAGGCAAAGGTCCACAAATTATTTGCATGACTATTTAGAGGACAGTTTTAGAGGAAAGGGTGAATAGGAACATTGTTTTTGAAAAGGCACTAAATTGAAGTACAAATTTAAATGCAGAGATAAAGACACAAGAAATTTTTTTTCCAGCTTCAATATATTGAAAAAAAAAAGAGCTTCAGTTCTAAAATTTGATCAATGAGTATGAGCAGTTGTATAGTTCGTTCGAGAGGGGTTGGTCCGCTGTTTGGCGGACAGAGGCTACCCCCCTCTCTAGTTTAATTTTTAAAAAATTTAATGGATTATGTGCTTTATCTTTTATATATACGTATGATGTTTTAAGAATATTTGAATAAAAAACATATAACAAAATTTATACACTTCATTTTGTAACTTTACCCTGAGACGTTTTGAAATCAGCAACACCACCCTAGTAAAGCTATTTCTGATCATGCAGAATGGATGCGGTAATCTGAAGCCCACGCTAGGGTGCTTCTTTACATCTTTTTATAAAGTACCATGGGAGCTATTATCCACGGACCTTGTGATTTTGAATCATAGTCAAGTGACGAGGACGACACCCGAGCTGTCAACCCTTTCTCCAAATTATCACACCACGCCAACAGGACTCTGAGCCTCAACAGATTTGATGCACATCAGCCCCTCTATATGGCGGGTGAGTTCAAAGTTTCTTAAATTTTTGCAGACGTGTTTTTTATACCATAGATAAAGAAAGAGAAAGTATAGGTTAAATGCTCCAATGTTTCTTCTAAGTACGCAATGTTGATAAAATAAATAACCAATCAATGAAATACAGACAGAAATTAGTGAAAAATTTGTCTATATTCTTTTAAACTAGAAGTCTTTATTGACATTTACATTTTGTATTGTTTACAGTGCAATTACCATCATATTTCAACGTAGATTGCTTTAAAATGTTCCTAACATTCTATATGAAATTTAAAAAATATTTTTGAAAAATTTATTTTTGAACGTCAAAAGGTACTATTCCACCTTAAAGTGGATAAATAAAAGTTAAAATTTTATGAGAAATTCTTTCATAATTTATGTATCACAAAACTGAAAAAATAAACGCAACATTTTTTTACAACAAGTTTATTTCATGAAATTTATATTTTCATGAGACAGGAGAAAGACAAATGAGTACTAATCTAGAAATATACAACTATTCAATCACATTATAACAATAACATTCAATTCACATATAAGAAGCTCACATAATAGGCCTTTGTCTACTTTACAATTAATAGACATTCTTAATTTAAATGGAATCAATTTAACATTATTCAGATTTGAAAGCACTTCATACATTCCATGTACAATTTCAGGAGATAAAGACATATTGGCACTTAAAAAAAATTCTTCACCATTTTATAAAATTTTACATTTAAAATCTCTATTAAGATGCAAAATACTTGCAAATTCAGAGAAAAAAGATAGATATCATTTTGGCATTTATATGAAATTTTAATACTTTATTACATTTTAAGTTTTTAAGATAATGAAATCTCCACACATTTTTTTTCAGTCTAATTAAGGAAAAGTATAAATATTTTCTTCTCTGTAAAGCATATAATATATTCAAGATGGTTCCCTATCTTATGAATTGCTGGATTTTATCCGACAGAGCACTTAAAAATAGATAATTTTATTTGACAGATATGGAGAGAAAGCTTTTCGAAGGGTTCTTCAAAAGATATTGGGCTTACATCTCAGTTCAGAAAAAGATACTTAAGTGTATACAATTCTGATATTTTATCTACAAAATTTTTGAAGTATTCTCCAGTGATGTCAATCTCTCTTACATAGATTGTTTTGATTTATTTTAAAACATTCTGCATTAAGTAGTTACAGTGACCTTGAACACAACATTTTTTTTTTACCCATCACATTTAGTTATCCAAGGAATAGATTGGTTACATTTATGTCCTACCCTTTTGAGTAGATTAACAAACAAAAAAAAGTACAATTGTTTTGCATATTTGTCTAATAAAAAAGCCCTCAATTAACTTCAGTGAAAAAATACAAGAAATGCATTTTTGAATCTAATACATTACATTAATTATATTAATACAATATGGTTACAATCCCCCCCCTATTTAGAGTGTATTTAAACACCTTTTTAAAATATCCTCTTCTCAAAAATAAAGGGAAAAAATAGCATGTGAAAAAAAAGTAAAAACATTAATAACTTCCATGTTTACATGAGAAGTTTAACTTTAAAGAAAACTATTTCCTAGACTAAATTTTGTATAACATAATACAAAGAGATGTGACTTTTAAAAGATCTGTAGAATCAGTCATACAATTATTGAATTCCCAATAATATACTACTTGTGACAAATATTAAAATATTTTAAGGCTAATTTTCAGTTTTAAAATGTACCAATGATAAAACGGGTGGCTTTTCTTTCCACATGGTGCAATTTTAAAAAAATAAATTTTCCCCAATCTCAAATTCAAAAATAAGGTTCAAAAGGTTTTTCTAGGATCCCCTAAAATGTGAAACGACACAAAATACTTTCCATAAAATTGGATATTATTTAACATACTCCTCTAATGTGAAAACTTTCTACTTCAAATCAACACCAAAAGATTAATGAAAATATTTATCAGTATCAATATGAACATGGATGGCACAGGGAGTATATGGAAACTTCTACTTTGGTAACAATTAACAACTGTAAAATATCACAGGGTGGTAAAAGTTCGGAGGAGAAGTTCATCAGCATTACATATTATGAAGTAATTGGAAGTTTATGATGGGGATAACAACTTTGTGTCTCTAAGCAATTCCAAGTAAAAGATGTGCATCTGAATATAAATAAAGAATAATCATTCTACTAAAGTCCCCTTCCATATTTAATACCTTATTTAAATTGCTGAATCCAGCTATGAAATGAAATAAAAAAATAATCATTTAATAGTATTTCAGAATGTTTCTTCTTCTTTTTACTTGCAATATACTTCTGAAGCATTCCTAATCAAATATTAAATCACTCTGACCTTGCAGAGAATTCTGAAAACTAAAAAAACTAAGGGTATCAAATTTTTAATTTCTTTAAATATGTTTTAATTCTAATTACACTTTTGAAAATTAAAACTGAATACCATTAGCATTGCTATTACATGTGACAAATTGTAACTATGTAGACCATCCCTCCCCCCAAAAAAGAATCATGACATCACTGCACATCTTTCATGGCAATTTCTTCTAAGGAATATTGTTTTCTGAAATATTCTTATGAAGAATTTAATCTATAAGCCCTCTAAATTAACTACTTACATAAAGATCATAAAATGCTTGACATGAGATCAGATAGAAACAAACAATTAGGGGTCATCTAGGAAGCTGGAACTTTTAGAACAAAACTTTTTTTTCAAACAAGACTTATCTGCATAACAAGCTCCTTTTTAAAAAGATTAAAAAAGATGTTATATTTGTAAACACTTTTCTCATTTTTTTTTACAAACTAAGCAAAAATTTGTAGTTGATTTTTAATATTAAATTTATAATTCATTTGGCTGAAACAAAATTTATAACATGCCCCTTCAACTTGCAGGGCCTTCTCAAGAATTTAAATAAAAATAAATATTTAAATGCATTAAACTATTTTTTTAAAAAAACTGGATGAGTAATAAAATTTTTAAAAAAATAGATGCAAGATATTTATTTTGGCATTGCTAATAATTTAAAAATTATCTAACCAATTGCAAATCTTAAATTTTGGTTGCATTCTGAAATTCAACATATTTTAACAAATTTAGCATTGATTTTTAAAAATTAAATTTATTTCAAATGCAAAAATAAGTAAAAATAGTTAGCTAAAAACAAATTATGAAATTCAGAATTTTTTAATGCTTATTACTGACAATTGTGAGCATATAAAATTGAAAAACGAAAAGGAAAAAAGAAATGCATTAAATATACAAATAATAAATGCAAATGTTTAAAAAAAATCTTAAAAGATTAAAACACAAAATTATAAACAATGTTGCTTCAAGTGTATAAATAGACAAAGAATAGCAAAACTGAAATTAAATTATTTCTGAATGGTACATTTGAATTATAATAAATAAATTGCACAGCAAAATCTTGCCATATATATAAATATAAAAACAGGTATATAAATAAATAAAATGTGCTATTTTAAAGTTTTTGTAACACAATATTATCAAATATCATAAATTTTAAGGGGAGAAAAACATTTGCTGCAATTATCAAGAAATAAAACAATCAAATTTACTAAATTCATTCAACATATATACATATTTTTAAATGTTTCTCATTTCAATTATTAAAATGAAGGTAAGGAACTTTATGAAGAAAATATTTGAATATATCTATTCTTTAAAAAAAATTATTGCATACAATTGGAAATTTAAAATAACATATATACAAAATAAATGAATAAATAACACAGAAACATATTTATAATACATCATAGATTAAACTTAAAAATAAATCACATGCTATTCCACTCACACAGTTCACATACGAATGATACATCAATAAAATAATTTGTGGAAAATGTACAGTTCTCACTGAGTGTACTTTTAAAGAGTACATTATTTACAAATTTTCCATATGAAGATAATGTCTTTGGGGGAAAATTCTCAGCATTGAATTAATGAATCAGGGTTTTTCTTTTATCTTTCTATACAAATTCATTTGTTCCTGGTGATGTTAGTGGTTCCAGACTCTGCAAAATAATAAATAAATATACATAACCAATAAACAAACTTCAAAATACATTAACAATTCACAAATAATGGAAATAATTAAATTTTCAAATGTAAAAAGGGTAAATATTTTAATTACTATTTTTAACCATTTACAAATTTGCAGAGAATAAATAATGATATGTATCTCATCGTTATTCATACTCTTTTAGATTCTTCTAAAAAATAAGAAAACAAAGCCATGAAACTGCAGTGAAACACATTTGAGCAAGTGATTTCCTGAGCAGTGCTCATCACATTCTAACAAAGGGCTTGCTAACATGCAGCTGAGACCTAGTACAGAAAGGTTGATATTTGCTGAAGCTTCAAAAGCAAAAAAGAAACAAATCCCAGACATTCATGTGAAAATGGAAATATTAAATTCCTTCTGACATTGTTGCAGACATTCACATATATTGTATTCATGAATGCAACTACCATCTAAATTTTAATTTCAGTTTAGTAGATTGTGCTGCCATCTAGTGTTCAAATTCTAAATCCCACAAAGTGCAGAATCGATGATGACTACTTTGGAGACGGATGGATATACTACTTGATGGCTACTCACACTGCTTAGACAACTAGGCAGAGCAGTTTTTAGCCTCCCTGGCACAATAAGCACTTCCAATTGTAACCCCCCCCCCCTATCTTCATAGCACCTGGTCCTTCAATTCTTATCTTGCCAGTTTGGGCCCAAGAGAGATTTCCTCTTAACTTTCTTACTCTTTTTCCTTTCATTGTTTTTGCTCTTTGGACAGTCTTTCCATTGTCCACCAACTATGAATTTTCTGTATCCCAGACTGGCAACCGGCAGCATAAGGAAAAATCAGTGGCATGGTTTAGATACTCTTGCTCATTTCTTACCTTACAGCATCACAGACCACCCATTATTTGCAATTATAGTATAGAGAAGACATTGTATGAACTGTTATCAACTCGCTAATTATCATCGTTTATCGCTTCACTATTTTTTACTTTCAAGCATCATTATGCTTTGTAGAGTTACTGTCATTGTACTCGTACAATAAAGGTTTTCTTTGGGCTTTGATCATTGCAAAATCATTGACATCATTATAATTTATTTAGGTTGTAATATCATTTTGAGTGTATAGCAACATCAAAATGTTAAGCTTTTTAATTTCCATTGTAAATGTTTTCATAGTTCTGCACACACACAACACATACAGGATTCACTATGCAGTGGTTCGTTCACTGGAATTAAAAAAAATTTCTCTTTTTTTGCTCTCCAGTTTTTTGTGCTCCCAAGACTTTAGCACCTTAGGCACGTTCCTAAGTAGAAAATTGGCTCTGCAACTGGACTAAAAAGGGATTCCCCATTGAATCAGTTATTAGGTGCTTTTATTCCTATCACTGATGGTTGTGATTTGTAAAAGAAGAGGCTACCATAAAATAAATATAAACATCTATAATTATCTGGATCAAATATAAAGTTCCTATTTTAATAAATTTTAACAAACAATAAAACCCTTTATATTATAACAATTTTTATCATACAACCATTTATCCAATACAATAACTTTAATTTTATTCAGCATATTAATTATCACTTTTGCTTAGATAAAAGTTCAAAAAGGCTACCTTTTTAATCAGTGACTTTAATAAAATTTAAAATTGGAAAAAAAATTATAAATTTTTTGAAATTTTAAGAAAACATTAAATTTGGAATTATTAATAAAAAAAAGGAACATTTACTTAACAATGATTTTTGACAATTGAATACAAGAGTTGTTTTTAAAGATGTATGTGGATAAGAATAAAAGTTGATAGATAAGAATATTGTTAGTTGTTTCCACTTCATGGTAAAAAAGATTTATCATTTACAAAAAAAATCATGCCGTAAAATTTGGCGTATATTGCGCAATTTTAACACGAAAAATAAGATCAAAATTTACGGGTGCGCTTTATACGCCAGGTATAAAAATTAGAGCTTTAAAAATAAAAATGATTATAGAAAAAAATTTGACTTCTACATGTATCAAAATACTGTTTATTTAAAAGAAATTGCATTCCTTATGAGCTTAAAGGGTTGTAGTTCTAGAAACACACCAACTTTTTTAAAGCTTCGGAAAATACCTCAAATAATTACCTTAAAAACATAAGAGCATTACACACATATATTTTGGGTTTCTTCATAAAAAAAGGGGGGTGCACGTTATATGGTGAATATGCCAAAAAATTAAAAAATGCAACTTGGAAAGTATGGATGTGCATTATATGGCGGGTTTTACGGTATTTTTACGTTAACATTACAATTCTTAAGCCTAAATTTCAGAAAAGTATTCATATGAAAAAAAATTCCCTTCATCCCCTACTAATTTTAATAGCACAACACTATTTTATTCGGAAAAAATATATATTAGCAACGTCATTTTTGGGAAGTTCAACACATTAACCTTTTAATGTGCATGATCACGTTAATTCATGCTAAACTGGCCTCTAACTGTGCCCAATTGAGATAATTCAAGAATTATATTTTATGTTTCAGACTTGTGAATCTGATCACCATTTGCACTCATGAGACTGATCGCGATCTGTTGTTGTGATTTTATAAATTTAGATAACATTAATAGTAAATTTTGATAAATATTATAAAAAGTATTTTTTCATTTGCTAGACTTCAGCATTTAAAAGAGAAATAAAAAAAAATTTGAGGTGGAAAAAAAATTTAGATTTCAGAAGCAAATTAGTAGAAAGACTTACAGAAAATTATCATAGCAATACAACTGCAAAAAAATGAGGTAGAACAAAATCTTCTAGAATTCTATGACAAAATTCTGTTCTGCCAACATCAAAAAAAAAGAAGCTCCTACAAGATACTACACTGCGTATTGTTCTAAAAGGGATAGCAAAGGAAAAAGTAAAGAGTAGTTACAAGTGTAACAGCTACAATGTTGGGCATGTGCAGCACCTTGTTTCCAAATATATCAGGCAAAAATGAATAATTTTTTAAAAATAAAAAATTTAATATTTCAAATGAAAAAAATGAGAATGAAAATTTTTTACTGCAGAAAAGAAAGATAATGAGAGTCGATGTACTGTCAAAATTGTAATATTTAGCTCTTATCAGCAATATGGATCAAAATCCAAAATATAAAATAAAAATTTTAATCAATTTTGTATTTTTAAAAATTTTGGACAAAACACGATTTTAAAATGTGTTTTCTTAAATAATTTTTTAAAAATTTCTTTGGTGGTTTTTTTTTTCTTTCAAAATAAGTGTTTATTAAGGTGTTGGATACCTACTTCAAATTAAACTTTCATCAAAATTGTAGCCAAGAAGAAATTTTATTGCTGATAATCAGATTTCCTCATGAGCTAACAATATTTTGCATACGGATAAAAGAACACTTACTGATGGGTAAGACCTTGCTGGTTGGTATTGATTCTTTTCTAGGCTGAACTGATCTTCCGTTGTCTTTCTGTAGACAGGATTATCAAAATTCATACTGGTAATATTTCTTCTCAAATATTGCTTGTATAAACAGAAACCAACCTGTAATAAATAAAAGAATATAGTAAACATTTTATCAATCACTCTCAAAACACTATTTACATGTGTTTATATATATAATATATTAACACTTTTTTATAATGAGAAACCAGGAATAAATATGAAAGTATTATTAATACATCACACAAAAATAAGAATGGAAACAGAAAATAAACATAAACTTCAAACTATTAAAACTTGATGCACATTCCACAAATTGTATAAATTAACAGTACATTTTATCAGACTATTCCTTAGTTGAAGTAAAAATTATGTGAATTAAAATCTTAATAAAGATTTTAAGTTCTGGGAAATGTTTTTGGGCAAGCAAAGATTCAGAAGATATTAATAACACAGGCAAATAGTATTTGGGAATAAACAAAAGTTGAAAATGTACTATTTTATAATCATCCTCTATTACACAACATTTATAAGTTTACAGATACTGAAAAAAAAACCTTTTTAATATATTTTGTTGATGAAAAAGAATGAAATAGCTGAAGAAGAGAAGTAAACAAAAATCATTGAATTTATATTGAAGGAACTGTTTAGAAAAAATAAATTACCTAGAAGAGCAGCACTTCATAACATTTTCAGGTAAAAATAATATTGAACTAGATCTACTACACATCATATTGTCTAAAAGCCAATCATGTGATTGATTGTATTAAGGTGTTTTATGATTTTTTGAATGACAGCCAATTTAACATTGTTTAAGAGCAAACTTTACAAAATATATTGCAGCTTCTATACCAAAAATGATATTAAATCTCATTTTAACTTTCTACATGTCGAGAAGATTAAATGTGACAAATGAAGAGATTTAGTAATTAAATACAAAATTTAACATCTTAGAATAAAGAATGCAATAACAAATAGCTTAACGGAATATGAAAAACAGATTAATGAAATTATTGTTCAATCACAATAAATAATGATTGCAATAATTTACTTTAGACTGAATCTTTTTTTTATGAGTAACTTCTTTCTTTCTGCTTCCAAACTTTTACTTAAAAAACTCAATGAGATTGCAAGAATAATAAAATATTACTTACCAGAGCTAAAACTAGTGTGAGACCAGTCAAGACTCCAATTATTATTCCAGCTATTCGACCAGAATCATCTATTACTTCTTGAATTTCTCGCAAAGTTTCATTCATAAACATTGACTGCTGAGAAGGTTTGAGAGTTGTCTGAATAACAGAGAGTGTATCAATGGTTTGAGGTGAGCTTTCAGCATGGAATGTAGTTGCTTCTAAAAAAATTAAAATAATAAAACTTTGATTTCACCTGTAACCAGTGTAATGACATTCACAAAAAATATAGAATAAAACAAAAAGTTTCCATACAGTTTAATTTAAAATAGTATTTAAACACAGAGAAAAAAAATTTATAAATTAATCTCTTTTAAAATATAATATGTTTAAAATTAATATTTTTATACTAAACAATTTTTAATCCGTCCTATTTATTTTTAAATATATTCAACGTTATGGTAAATTTCAGATTAAATTTTTAAAAAATGTTCATTTAATACATTCTCAAAAAAAATACATATGTTTATTTTACACAAAATAAAAACTTAAATAAAAGTTTTCCCAATGAAACTTTTATAAAACTGAGATAAAAAAAATGTTTGCAATTTCAATTGTTCTCAATCATGATAACTTTTTGTATGTTTAATTTGTAAATTTATAACATAGTTTATAACTGTGACCTCTCAAGATTAATAACAATTTATAAAAAGCTATTTTTTGAAAGGCAAATAATTTATGAAAAGCATACAAATCAAAATTATGAAATGCTGATAACACATGCAGAAGATTTGAGGAAAAAACTTAATCAAAATATAATAATTAAAAGTAAAAAATTTTATTTTCTAATATCTTGAGACAATAATTAAGTTTTTATTATTTACTCATACATTTTGTAATTTTTTTAAATTAATACACACAAAATTCGAACAGGAACTTCTAGAATTAAATAAAAGAGTACAAAAATTCAATTGAAACAAAGAACATCCCTTATTTAAGGACACACACACATATTCCCATCTACAAAAGCTCTTACATATAAAATGACTGAAAACATTTTAAAAATATAAAAGTTTAAAAAAATTCTTTTAATCAAAATAAATAACTAAATAGCAATAAAATTAAGAACAAGAATATTTAACTTAGCTAATTACTATATTTTCATGTGCATCACATATTACACAAAAAAACCTATTTCCTAACAATCATTTTTAAAAAAAGCTTTTTATTGAAAGAGGAATTAAAATTACCCATTGTAAATAATTTACAGCAATATTTCTTAAATAATTGAAGTTAATTTAAAAAATATTAAAAAAATTATACATATTGTATTAAATTTAATGTATACAAATTTACACACTGTAGAATAAAAAGGATATTCAACGTTTAATACAACCATCGTTGATTCGACATAAAAATATCTTAATTAAATTATGCAACCGGAAAATGCTTAGAGAACTGATAAGAAAAAACTAAGCATAAAAATATCGACTTTTCTAAAGTGAGTGCCGTACTGATTTTTTTTTTTTTTATTTATTAGCACAAATAACAAGGACAATCTAATTTCTGACTTGTAGATTAAAATTAAATCTTTTTTTAATTCTTTTTTCCACTTCAAAATGTTGAATGATTTAAAAGAAATACAGAAACTGATAAAGGGTAACTACTCATTCTTTTCAAGAGGATTAAATAACATCACATGACGCAAGATATTTAATAGCAATCGCAATATTAAAACCGAAATCTGAAAGAAGCGA
Organism: Trichonephila clavata; assembly: GCA_019973975.1. Lineage (NCBI taxonomy): Eukaryota > Metazoa > Arthropoda > Arachnida > Araneae > Nephilidae > Trichonephila > Trichonephila clavata. Next base: position 29,955 of record BMAO01010724.1, read on the forward strand.
AAAGCTTAAGTCAGTGGGGAAAAAAATTTAGTTCAAAATTTACCCATGTGTTCCACGGCTCGTCCAAGTGAACATCGGCCGAGGACGTAAATAAACAGAACACAGGTCCTGTGTAGAGCCATCTTGAAAGTGCGCAGTAGATGAACTGCGCGCCGTGTTTTTGACAGACACCAGGTGGAAAACGGTGGCCTCGGAAGGTTAAAGCAAAACATAGGGGCTGTCCATTAGACAAAACGGGAACACGCCCACTGCTTCCGATAGATGATGTTAGTGGAATATGTTCCACTTTTAAATTAATTAGTGAGGTATTTTTCTCATTAGGAAATAAAAAATTATTTTCTTTCTTTGATTTTCCTGAGCGAATAACTTAAATCTTAACAGCAGAATTTCATGGAAAATATACCAGATAACAGTAGTCACAAGAAAATTCTCTGTTTTTTCAGAGGCAGGAATTTTTTGAAACATAAAATGAAAAATTGAAGCAAAAAAAAAAACACGGCGATTATTCTCTAATTTTAATAATTCTGAACTTCAATACAGCTGTTCAATGAAACTTAAATTTATATATAAAAAAAATTATAAGCAAATTTTAAAATTAAAAACTTTATATATATATATATCAATTTTAATACATTTTTTGCAGACATTATGATATAATAATAACTACCAAGAAAATATAGAACAATTAAAACATAAAATCAATAAAATAATAAAATATTTAATTCTGAAAAAAAAAATAATTTAAAAATATATTTAACATTAAACTAAAAAAATCATAAATTGTTATTTTAAGAAATTCAAATAAAAAGAATTTTCAAGCATTTAAAGCATTATTTTATGGAGAAAGAAAAATATTTTTTGTCAACAATAAAATTCTACTACGATTACTAATATTATTCACTAAAAACTCATTTCAATTGTTAATTCTTTCATTATCATAAGTAAAAAAATCGCCTTCGTAAGAATTTAATTGTCAAATCTTTAACTCCATTAGTAACAGTACCTTCGTAATTATTATAAAATTAAATTTGTAAAGACATATTTAAAAAATGTCGTAATGCATCAAAAAATTTTGAAAAAAAAAATCTAACAGATGAGAAGAGAGAGAATTTGTTATAACATCAATCAATCAACAAACCAATCGAAATGTGTTCCAATTACTTATTGAAGGCATTTGATCAAATCTTATAATAAGTTTTAGTTTATTTTATTACATATATAGTATTTTCAGTTGTGGGCTTAATAATATCAGACTAAAAATATAAATATAGCGAACGAAGAATTTTGATTTTTAGATGTTAGTGTTATGAATTTAAAATATTTTTTTTAAAAAATCCGAAACGTATAAAAATTAAGAAGCATCAATCTAATATGAAGTTTTAAAAATATGAAGAAATTACCCAAAACTCCTACAAGTGAATCATTAAAATAGACATAAAGACATTTTTGCAACGGAAGGAAAAAATGCAATTCCAAATGAATCTTCGCTATTTTTTGTTTATTTAGATGCAATAGTCTGGGTTTGAGGCACTGGTGTGGTCCTGAAAGTCCTAAGTGGGTCCTGTATCAAAATCCCTTGAGAGGCCCTTTTTTAGAAAATAATCACATTAATAAAATTTATTTGAAAGTGTCAAAATTTTACAATGTTGGGGCACCCTGTAGCTAGAGGGAAGCGTATCATTGGTACGGCGGTTGCTACACCCCTGGTTTGAGAATAAAAATAGAAACTCTATAGGATTAATACTACGCACACGAATTCAAAATGGCGAATACACGGGAGCCTGAAGTCAATCAGCATTTAAAAAAATTCACGGGACAGAGATCTTGAGATTCTATTTTTTTGTTTATCAACAATGACGGGTATTATCAATTATCGACTAAAACGCACTAAAATATATTGCATTCATTCTTAACTGTTTTGAAGACATTTCATGTTAGCATGTACGAGTATAACTAGAAAAATACTCCACACTAGGGGAAAAGAAATACAATACAAACTGCAAAAATTGACTACTTTCGCAAGTGTAGCTATTTTTTATATGCAAACGCGGTGTGTACAACACATTATATTCCACGGAATATTTCAAAATTTGTATGCTGACAACTTCTTAGATTGTGATACATAATATTGATTTACCATAAACTTAAGAGGATATCGGAATATGGGGAACCTAATTTATTTTATTTTTTACTATAAGAGTTGTTTCCTCCTATTTTATTTTAGAATCATTCATCGTGAAGGCCATCTGAATTCCCTTTACATCTACCGTTTACATGTACAGTCAAAAAATAAATAAATAAAAAATCATTCAATTTTTTTCACGAAATAAGCTAAGTAACGTATTTAGAAATAAGGAATGCTTTTTTATTGACTTTTGTAATAAATTATCTTTAAAAAAAGACAATTTTTTTCTGAAAAATCGTTTTAAACAGCCGAAAATACTTTAAAAAAAAATTGAATAAGATTCAAGTGATTTAATTATGCTTCAATTAAGATTTTTTCCACGTGCTCTTTAAAACTATACAAATACATTAAATAATTTGTAAAGTAAAACTAGTTCAAAATAATAATTCGTTTACAAAAGCTAATTTACAAAGGTTCTACAGTATTTTGAGAGTTTGCGGTTATTAAATCTCACAGCAATAACTACAAAGCAAGTAATACTAGATCACTAGTTGTTTAGTTAAATTTAAGTAGAACTAAAAATGAACAAGAAGAGTTAAGAATATAGATTAGGTTTTGTGGAATAAGTAGGGAAAACGCACACACAACTTGCCGATATAAATTATAAACATTAACATAACATAAAAAAGTCTATTTCAGGAAAAATAAAGCTTCTTATGCAGTGATTGCTCAAGAAACAAAAAAAAAAAAAAAAAAAATGCTTAGTGATTATTTGAGTTTTATTGATTTTGATAGGTTATTCCTTAAAAATTCAGTGTGATTATTCATTTGGAGGATAATAAATTAATCTAATTATGCTCCAAAACAATATATTATTTAAAAATTATTATCATTGCGGAAACTTTTTGAAAAAAAGAAACTAAATGAAGTCCATATTAAGTTACGGATCAAGTAATATGGAGTTAAAGCACTTACATTTTGACATACGTTCTTAGATTCCAAAGCTAATTTTATTTCATACTTAATTTCATACATTCCATTGGCATATTTTATATACAATTTCTCTTATATTTTAATACGCAATATTTCATTGTCTCAATGACTGATTTCTACATGAAAATGAATTTTAAAATTAGAAATTCCACCTATTTTTTTTTTTTGAGGTTTATTCTATTTTGTAACTGAAATCATATATTATCCCTATAAACATGTTTATCACTCTGTTTTAAGGGGGTCCGGCACATGAAATTTTGAAAAATGATCGATTTTGACTTTTTTATATTTTTGAAAAGTTTAAACATTTCTACTTAAAATGATATATGATATATGGAAATACAATAATTAGAAGTATTTTTATTTATTTTTTTAAAAGGAAGCCACTTTCCTTGGCGCGTGACAGGTGCTCCTCTAAGAGCACCTTTCTTTCATCATGCTTAATTTTTCGATGACAGCGCGATTTGTTTTGTATACAACTAATATAACCTTTTTTTTACACATAAATAAAACGATTTTTCTTTGAAGAAAGGAAAAGACAACTCAACACAGTTATTTTTTTTCGTTTGGTTTGTTGTTAAATGGGATTATTCTTACTTGAACTTGCTAATTGTGAATTCTAATTTATTTATCCAGATTTTTTTTCTGTTTAATCCACGTTTTACATTAAATTATTTATTAGTATTTTATTAGCGACAAAAACTATTGGGAGATCTAAAAAAATACTTAAAAAACTCAAAAATGTCGACGTTCAAAAAATGAATGCTCAAAATGTTCCAGCTATCACATCAGACAGCACAGAAACTGTTATTCAAAGTGCTTCAAAGCAAAAACTTATTTCAAACAACAGTTTATATGAAGATATGGAAGGAAGTAATGAAAAAAAAATGTTTTAATAGAATTAAATTTATTGAATAGAACTTTATTTAATTTTGCTATTTGTAAAAACTGTGGCCATTCTATCTCATTGGAGGCTTCTAAAAGAGATGGAATTGTGTATTACATGGAACTGTGTTGTAGTTTTTGAGCAAAAAAGCATGGTTTCCATAGGCCAACTTAATTGAAGAATAAAAATAAACTTTTCCACCCAAATATCAGATTGGTATTTGCTTTCAGATCTATTGGAAGAGGTCGTTCAGCTGCAGAAACATTCTGTGAACTTATGAACTTGCCGTCTCCTCCTGAAAAATTCCGTACTTATACAGAATTATTGTTCGACTCTTCTAAATTTACCTGTGAAAAATCAATGAGAAATTCTGTTGAGGAGGCAACACGAATAGAAGGTAGCCGTAGAACTGCTGTTGCCTTAAATGGTTCATGGCAGAAAAGAGGATACCAGTCCCTCAATGGTATTGATACAGCTAAGAGTGTCGGTACTGGAAAAGTTATTGACTTTGAAGTGTTTTCAAACATTGTCGGTGCAAAACAGCATTTAATTCTGTTCATGAACCATCATGTATTGCCAACTATAGTGGAACAAGTGGAGGCATGGAAGCGAAAGGTGTAACGACGATATTTGAAAGATCCGAAACTCGTTATGGCATTCGTTACACAAAATATTTGGGTGATGGAGATTCAAGAGGTTTTTCATCAATACTTGCCTTGAATCTCTATGACACTCAAGTGGAAAAATTAGAGTGTATTGGGCATATCCAAAAGCGTATGGCCACTCATTTTTTGGATCTCAAAAGTAAAAACAGAGGAAAAAAATTAAGAGATGAGGAATCCTAAGTAGACGCAACCGACTCACCGACATTTTAATTTCCAAAATTCAGAGGTATTATGGTATGGCCATTAGAAAAATTATCAATTATCTATACAACATGAAAACTGCTGTTTGGGCTGTTTATTTCCATCTTTTATCTACAAATGACAGCCCTCAACATAGATTGTGTCCCTCGGGTACAAATTCATGGTGCAAGTTTCAAAAAGCAAAAACTGAATTTAACGAAAAGCATTATGATCATAAAAAGCATACCCATGTGCCATCTTCCCTCATGAATGAAATTAAGCCAATTTTTAGAGATTTAGCTGATCCTAGGTTATTAAAAAATGTCTACATGGAGAAAGTCTCAAAACCAGTTAATAATAGCATATGGTCAGTCATTCAAAAATCTACGTTTGTGAAGTTAAAAACTCTAAAATTAGGGGTAAATATGGCAATTGCACAGTTCAATATGGGTCATGTAGCCAAATTAATAATTTTAAAACATTGTGGTATTGAATTAGGTTTTAATTGTGTGTCATGCTTTAAAAAATTAGATGCACGTGGGATTCGTGTAGCCCAACGAAAGCATTTTGAGATACAAAAAAAGGCTAGATTGCTAAAAATAATGAAGAAAAGAAAATTAGAAGAGTCTTTTGTAAAAGCAGAGGGCAAAGAAAATGTTTCATATGCTTCAGGAAAGTATTAAAAAAAGTAAATCGTCAAAAATTACAAATTTTTACTTTAAAGCCTGTTTTCTCAAAATGCAATATTTTTCCCTTTATGTATCTTTTTCTCAGACACTAATTAATGTAGGGTCCTCAAATTTTCAGTAAGTATATTTTCAACATGTTTACTCATTTTAATGGAGGGGATATGATATATCTAGCAAACTTTTTTAGATAACGTCTTTTTAAGCTAAATTTTAAGGGGGGGGGGAATAGGACATTTTTTAAAAAATTCATAATTATTTTAATTTTTAGTAAAAAGACAAAACCCTCCTTTAAAGTCTTATTGATAGTACATATAACCTACTGTAAAAATTTCATCTATGAGAAGCAAGTAGTTTCTGAGAAAAAGGTACATAAACTTACGTAATTTAACATGGGGCTCCTATGGAAGTGCCGGACCCCCTTAAATATTCTAATGTAATTAATAGTATATTTTCGTGTATTATCGTAAAGAGGCAATAATAAAAAAATTATAATAAATATTCAATAAAATAACTAAAAGTTCAATGACATAATACATTTTTACTCGAAATCTAAGAAAACGGAAACAACTTTCAAAACAATAACAATTTATGAGGAATATTGTTCTTGGTACTGTTTACTTGTAGTTATTTTTTCCACGACATGTTTTACTACCTGAAACTTCCAAGCCTTTTGGCTATTACAATACTTTGTATGTGTACACTCTACGTTTCTTATAAGATTTATAACATTATTACTTCACAGTTATAAGTACAACAGGTGAACAAATAGCTTAGACAAGCTCGAAGTTCAACGACATGAACATTTCACAACATAGAAAGATGACGGAAAAGAATTTTTTTTCACTTGTAGGTTTTGATACATACATAAATGAAGCGCTTTTTTAAATCCTAATGAAACAATTGAAAAAGTATAAAAAGAAAAATTAACTTATCTGGAATGAAACATAACAGATATTTGATTTAAGTTATTTGTTTTTAAAGAAAAAAAATCCTGTGAATAAATATATTTTGCATATTATAAAGATAATTTATTGTATTTTAAATGGGAAAGAAAAAGATACAAAATAAAATTACATCAAAATAGTTTTCGTCGTAATATTGATGTATTTTCAATTACATCAGGTCAAACCTGTTAGTCACAGCAAACAGTCAAAACATTCTTTTGAAAGCACAATAGAAAATTTATACTATTTATACTCGAATATCAAATACAAATCTGTCAGATTTGCAGTCTTTATTTAAATGTTTCTATTCTTTAAGGAAAGAGTTTCCTGCTCATGCGTTTACTTTAGAAACAATAAAAATGCTGTTTGGTTAACCATAAGTAAAAAGTTTAAAAATGATTTTCTTCTACGGAATTCCTAAGCAGCCAATTATGATCTTTTAAGGTAATTTAAGTAAAATTTGTTGATTCGAAAAGTATAGATAAATATCAATTGCACTAAAATAAAGAATCATTTTCTTTATGGAACAATGCAGGTTTATTTCGTTTTTTTTTTCAGGAAATGTTTTCAATCTTTTCCTGAACTTTTGCAATGTTCAAAGCTTTTTAAAACAAATAGTTTTTCAATTAAATGAAAACAGCTGAATCGTTTTATTTTTGTTCTTAAAACAAATAAAAGAATTATTTTTTTATATGACATCAATTGTGCTATTTCTCCTATATTTGAAATCTTCGAATTCTGAATTCCGAAAGAAACCCAAACGATTCTGTTATTGTTCTGATGCATAAAGAACAATAGCATTGAATATATTTCAGTTAACAAAATGAGCTTCTGACTCACAGTCATTCACGCCAGAGCCACTACCTGAAAAACTGATTCTGCCATTACTAAGCTATCCCCCGAGATATTACCAAGTTCAGGGCTTTTTGCATGGACGTGAGTCATGATGCAGAGGAAGGTCGAGTTCCGACCAATAGCTTTTCCCACCTAGGTTTCGCAAATCATGTGACTTGGGTGAAGAATTCGCAACAATGCTGGTCGAATGAACGACGACAAAAGTCTCGTTCCGTTCAATTAACTCCTATTTGGTGAAGGGCAAATGAAACAAATTAATAACTGCTGGCAACAAACCGGCCACTTCCGATGTAGTAACGAATAAAAAGTTAGTCCATTTTAATAGCAAACATTCAGAATTTATTTCTGAACACGAAGGCGCAAATTGCTTAGAAATTTCATTCTCACAGCTTGAACAAAGGCTCCATTTCTTTTGCACGTAAAAGTAAATATATGCAAGTTGTTCAGGCTTTTAAATAATCAAAAATAATTATTATTCATCCTCAACAGACCAATTTTAAATATTGAACAAAATATTCAAAACAAAATAAATTTTTTTTGCACATACAGTATTCTTACCTACACTAAAGCAATCTGACAGAGGGAAATTTTTTTTTTTTTTTTTGTTGAAAATTTAAGTTTCAAAAATGACGTGTCACAAAATGTGTTATGGAATATGAATGAAATTTTTTTAAATTTTATCTTATACTTTCAGCGAAATTCCCGAATTTTAAGAAATTTTAGGTTTTACAGGTATATTTAGTGACATTTGAAGAGAGAGTTGGCAACCGTGATAAGTTAGCACAGCATAACATCTTAATGTGTTGATATTGCTTTGTGTTGCCAGTGTGTTCTTGCTTTCCGTTACGTTCCTTCTCAGTGATATGTAAATGTAAATAGAAGTTTGTCAAAGGATTGAAAGTCGCGATTTAGGTTGAACTAAGAATTTTAAAAAAATAATCGGAGGTTTGAACTCGGTACCTTCCGATTCGTAAGCGCGTAACTTACCACTAGACAAAAGTGATCACTTCTGTCCGGAGGCTGTTACTGGCTTATTTAGATTCCGCCACAGTACTCCCCCACCAGTGAGTCGGTGGATAGGCGAACGAACGAGATATTTGTTGTTATGGCGAGCGTGGGAGTTGCTACTATTGCGTCAAGTGAGTCTGACGACTTTGCTGCGTCGAGAGGGTCCGACGACTTTGCTGCGCCGAGTGGGTCCGGCGACTTTGCTGCGTCGCAATATTTTATAAAAATTAAAAAGAAGAAATTTCCTTTCAATTATGAACTTTTTGGCAGCTTAAAAACGATATTTTTGCCCGTTATATCTCTACATTTTATGCAATCGTTTATTTTTCAAGTTATATCATGCAAATAAAGAAACAAAAAATATTTCATGATTATTTTGTACTCATATTCAAAATATTTCAGTTCCACATTAAGAATAATAAAACTAAAATTTTACATAAATACTAAAATTTTACATCACGTTTATGCATTTGAAGTTGGATTTAATTACTGTATATGAATTACTTTAATAGTATCTGAATGTAATGGATCCTAAGGGGGTTGAATCACTATTATTTGATCTATTGAAATGACTATTATTATGATACATAATAATACATTTTGAATTGTTGTCAATAACTTATTCCAGAAAAATTAAATGGATTACAAATAAGCACATAATTCACCTATCCCCTGATGTACATGGTACTTTTTTTGTACGGTTTTCATAAAATATTGGATTTAAAAAAATTTCAGTCACTTTTTTTTTAAATTGCGCGTTAGCTTAGTAACATTAGCGCTTATATTTCTAGTCATTTTTTTTTATTTCCTTTCTATTCTGTGAATTCCATTTACTTCAATCTAAAAATGGGAATTCACCATTTTGTGTGTGTAACCAAACTTTCTTTTCATGTGATTCAGTGCAGTATATTTTTAAAATAGCGACAGAAAGTTGTAAGTTATATAGTATTTTTTCTATTCGGAATTTCTTGAAACTTCATGTTTATTGGTTAGTGATAAACAATTATAGTTTATGGAGCATTTTTATAATTTTATCCGAATTTCAGAAGTTTTTTTATGCAAAAAGAAATTTTAAGACAATTCAGAGAAAAATTATATTTTTGGAAGGCAAAATTAAAATTTTAGATCGCCAACATAATGGAGAAAGAGTAACTGATATTGCCAAATTTTATTCCATAAATGAAGCCACAAAAAGGACAATAAGGGGGGGGGGATGAAGATTCCATTAGAAAAAGCGTAGCAGAAGGATCTCCTTCGAGTATGAGCACAGCTTCATAGGTAAGAGACGTTGCGATAGAAAATATGGAAAAAGCACTAATCATATGGCTAGAATCACTGCGGATTCCGATACAATTATAAATTATTTCATCTTGCATCAAAATAAATGAATGAATAAGGCACATTTTTGTTTAGTATTGATTTACACGGTTTTACGTATAAAAATTACAATTTTGACTTACACGATTTTCTAAAGAACCTAGCTTTCGTGTAAATAGGTGTATAAGTGCATTATTTTCCCCAAATGTGGGGGAACAGGTGTTTTTTTCAGATTTTATAAATTGTCCTCAGAGAGACTAGAGAGGACAGATTTTTTTTTATCCATCGCAATGAAACTGCAAAACAATTGGTGTAAATGCATGAAATTTCATTCATTTTTCTTGATGGCATTACTTTATCTATTTTTTCCTCCCAAGTTACCGTTTTAACCGTTGTAAATACCGCTCTTTACAAATAAAACTTGTAAAAAAGTCCAAACATTGGATATAGACAAAAAGGATTTTTTTTTTTTTTAGAATTCAAAAGCTAAACGTTATTACTAAACAATTCATCTCAGGAGAATCTATAATGAAACAATATGCAATCGGATCCCGTTAAAACGCGGCTCAGTAAAACACACGAATCTGCTTAGTACGCGGTTTTATCATGGCTCTCCTAACAAGTAATAGCTTCTCATATCAATTCTGTTCGATCAAGACAGCGGCCATTTTTTTTTCTCTTTCATTTATATGTATGTATGTCACAATTTTCCCAAAAATTAAATTTTTCACTTTGCAATTTTTTTATTGGCTCAACCACTTCATAAATGGCTATATTTTAAGAGGTATAAAAATATTTTGTGGTATATAAGTAATCTCAGTAGTAATTTAAAACAATATCCGATGAGAGTAAACATAATAAAAAGGTTTATACCCTCTAGAAAAAATTCAATGTTATTACGTGACGGTTAAAAAAAGGTAAATTTCGGGGGTCAGTTTGTTGATAACATTAAAAGTGATAAAGAAATGGCTAAAAATACTGGAATTATTGTTTTATTTATATAGGTATGGCTATAGAATGCCAGCTTTTCGGCCGATAGGATAATGCGTTTGCAGGCCAAGAAGAGAAAATTATCTTCAATAACATTAATGAAGAATAATCTTAGTGGCAATAATAGATATCCTTACAAAAATCCTTCTGATTCCGGGATCATTACTTGATAAGAAAACTAAAAAAAATTCCTACAAGGCTTTTCCAACCTATTTACGGACGATACAATGGGAGTCAAACATTTGACAGCGACTGTGCGTTTCGATTACCTCATGAGTAATAGATTACAGATTTGTATTGCTGTATTCAATATTAATGTGATTTCTGAATCTGTGTCATGATGCATTATTATTTTCTGTTAAAAGCAAATCTGTTGTGTGTGCTACAGACTTCCAGCATAAATTATGATCTACTCCAAAAGAACCAGCTTGTTATTTGCGTGGACCTTTTCTGCATTTGGAATACGATCAATTACAGAACAATATGCTATAACTCGCAGTTCACTTAATTCGTGGTTCTGTAACTACGGACTTGGACTCTAATGTGCATTATTTTGCAAATAAAAGATTATTTTGTAAAGTTTTAAGAAAACGTTATAGTGATCAAAATAAGAATTTGGAAAATAAACGGAAAATACTTTTCCTCCTAGAATTTTTCATTGTATTCTTCTTATTGACATTTTTCATGACATGGCGGCGAGGAAACATGTTGAAAAATCAGCCATCTAACCATTTAACTCATTTCTCCCGCTTTTCAAAACTTTGTGCAAAGAATTATCAATCAATACGAAAAAGAAAATTGTTTTAATAACTTGATTATTGTCTTTTATTTTTAACTATTTTCCCCCAATAACCAGCATAGATACTACTCACTTCAATACATGAATTACAAAAAAGATTAATAATTTATTTTTGAATTGATACTAATTTTGGTTTATCGACAAAGGAACATCTCTTTTATAGCGCGAAATGTCCTCACATTTTATTACGAACAGAGGAGGAAAATTTAAAAACCTTTATTTTGTAATTTGAAGCCACTTAAAGTCAAAGGAAATGGTATTTATGCTTCAAATAAGCACTGGCAATCAGTGTTGCTGGGTGTGTGAATTACATTCATAAATAAGATCACTGGAAACGACGACACACAAGGAAGTAGAATTTTTATTTCAACAGCCCGCCATTTGCCTCAGGAACGACATATTTACAATGAATGCAAATTGCCGATTCGGCATGAGGCCAGAAAATTCAAAAGAAAACTGTCGATGTAGAAGCAAACTGAAAATCGCATTTTTATTCTTGCCTCAAATATGAGTCATGGTTTATTGCATCAGAGAAACATATACACAGTTACGCTGCTTAAATTAAACTTAACGCAGCTGTAGAACTACGCAAAAGGTTTTTCAATTTGATTAAAGAAAACCAACTCTACAGAAATAATTCTCAATCATGTACTCCACAATCTTTCAACCAAGTGAGTGAACTAGCTGAAGTATGGAAGCGTGATAAAGAAAACGTACTTTCGTGCACAAAATTACACATAATATACCAATGGAAATTGAGCAAAACATGTATCACACATAAATGAAGGGGGGGGGGGATCGAAATATATATTTTTTCCACTACATGTCGCTTTCTAAAAGGTGTTCAAATTTATCTCCGAGGTATACAGGGGTATGCATGTCAATCCCTCCCCATTCTTAATATTTTTTCGTACCATCAACTGGCAAACCAAAATGCAAGGCAGCATGTGAATTGTGATACGAATTGGAAATCCAGAAAAGATAGTCTTCTCGACTTCGGACCAAGTTACATTCAGACTAACACATTGCAAATTTGTATTTGTAACATTGTTTTCAATCAAACAAATTGTACTTAACACAATTCAACCTCTATACAAGTAATTACTGCACATAATATGAAAAATATTGTAAATAATATGATCGTCACAGCGCTCTGTAAACAAAAACATAGTTTTAAATTACGTAATTTGAAAAAAGGTTAAATAACACAAGAAATTCGGCACACAAGATATGTAAAAATTTATGATCTTAAATCATTGATTGAATATTTATCAACATCGAACACCAAAGAAATACGTGAGCTATTGGCAACAGACCTTGTAAGTTTGATCTACAGTTAAATGGCAAAACAACACCTTAACTGGAACCCCACAAAAACCTTAGGAGTTTGATTAACAGATTAATGTGCATTAGTCCTTCTACATTAGTATTTCTCAAGATTTTTATCGCCGTGGACCGGTCAACGTTGAATAAATTTACAGCAGCCTGCTGAGGAAAACGTTGATTGTTTATATTTTAGATTGTTTTCATTTAATAATTTTCATTTAATTGTATTTAAACACGCCTTCAAAATAAAATTAAAAAAACAGTAACACTAAACAATAGTGATATAGCATTTTAACTAAGTAGAACGCTTCATAAATGAGAACCCTAAAATTGTTTCTTTGCAATGAGAGGGTTCCATCTGGGGGTAACAGGAGACAATGACACCCAAAGTGTGTTGCTTATGTCCATACTGCGGGTGTTATTCCGATGCTTTGTTTTGGTTGCTGTCACTGCAGAAAACGCGCTTTACAAAGATAGGTTGTCAGAAATGGCAATAAGTACTGTGATCGCAATCTCAGGGTATTTATTCCGTCATCAAGGACGTCTTAAGGCATGAGTCGACTGGGCCCGGGCCCAGGGCCTCGGTCACAATGGGGGCCTTGTCTCGTTCTCGAATCGGCCTTAATAAGATCCTGATTCGAATAATTTCTACGATCAAATGTTATTTCCGGTTATATTCTCCGAAAAACTGGGAATTTCGGACGATATGTCAACTGGCCACATGTGACAACCATCATCCCTGTATAAGCAATACCGGTTTAAGCTCATTTCGGGCGCTGGGTGCAGAATATCTACAGGCCCCCTTGGCACTGCATCTCCGGGTCCCTGGGCGCCCACCCCAAGCAACCAATGGATAAACCGGCACTGTGTATAGACCTAAGCATACCACCATACACCATCATTACTCAGACAGTCAAAAGGTGGCAGTCGGTGGAGCTGGTTTATGCGATTATAAATCATACACATTTAATTGTTTCGGGTTATTGTTTGAACGAGTATTTGACAACGTATGCTATGTACTGCCTATATTTAAGGGTTATAAGTAGGGCCTACATCTGTGCAGGGGCCGAGGGCCTCAAGAAGTCTTAAGACGTCCCTGTCCATTGTGACTTTCATTCAGAACACCGGTACGTAGTTTTAAGTATGAACGTAGTTTTAAGGATGCTTTCCATTACAATCTCTAGCAGTTGATTTTGCCCAGATATACCATATTCACCTGCTTTGTTGACAAATGGGTCACAGATCCATTCATTACCAGTTCGTGGGTTTTTGTGGTTGGGAAGTAATGCTCAAACTACACATTAATAATAATTTATTGTTCCTCGGGCGCCCCGGTACCATTTGATCCACGGACCGGAACTGGTCCACGGCCCAGGGGTTGGAGACCATTGTTCTACATGAAGGGTCTTTAGCATCATTAGGATTCAAACTCTCACGATTTGATAAGAAAAAAAAAGTCGATCTCGAATCCGTGATAGTGACAATTTGGTTACAGGTGCCTTTTTTAAGTCAAAGAGAAGGAAAACAACAAAAATACATTACTAGAAATGAACTAGAAAGATTGCGGACTCCTATTATAACCAGACATGACATTTGACATATGAAATTTTCGAAATCATGCCCAAAGAAGATTTTCAGTCGCTAAAAAAATTTTATATTTCCAAAAACTGTACATCAATTTTAGTGCATTCAAAATCCGAAATTCATCCCTACTACTCGGAGGGGGGGGGGGGGAGACTTATCCATCAAAATAAAATCAAATACAAGAAACAATTAATTAGAACATTAGAACAATAGACTGGCGTATGAAAATTCTCGAAACAAGAACTCAGACAGGAATTTGATGTCTAGTAAAATAAGATCGAAAAAATCATTTTTTTTTATTTTTTAAAAAAATATTAAAAGCGAGTAAATTTTTTAAAAATGTTTATACAATTCCAAAATTTTGTTTAAAGCGTTAGTATGTTTTAGTGATAACTATGTTTAAAGTTACAATGATTTTAAAGTGACTTATTTTTCACTCTCAGCCACATTGAAAAGTTGACAAGAATTTAAGCTCTTTATCCCAGAAAGTAACACTTGGATGTTCAAATTTGGTGCATTATGACTGCCAAGAAGAGATTTAGGGAATCTGATAACCATCAATGGTGGTTCCATTGCTCATAATGAAAATAATTTTTATTCGTTGAGTACATATTTCAATTGAACCCTGAACATAAAAAACTAAAACTATCTGCACATCGTGAAGAATTTAAAGTGAATGTCAGAGCATAATTAAATTCATTGTCTTTTTTATAAAGACTTGAAATTATTCTCAAAGAAGATGAATATTTTTCACTGTAATTCCTCTAGAAAAATTGATAAAGCCTCTTCTTACATTATTTCAAACAAACTTTTTAAAAATAGTTTTATTTCAAATATACTGGAACTGTTCTCATTATTTAAGATAACAAAAATAACTGAGACTCTAAATTCAATTATTAATTTTTTTAATTTAATTTGAGATTAAGGTAGTTTAAAAAAATTAAATTTTAAGAATTAAAATCTCGATAGTATAGTTTTAGATGAAGCAAAAAATTTAATCAGGATTTTAGATTACAAAAAATTAAAATTTCAAGTTTCAGTAACCAATACAAATTATTTCATTAACCTTCTTTACCATTTCTAAAGGTTAATTCTACTTTATTAATTATTGTTTAATATAATATTTTTTAAAAAATATAAAAAAGCAATCTCAAAAATAACATTAGCTCATTTCAAAACTATTCAGATAACTCAAGTTTTGTAAAATAGATATTTCTGTTAATTCTATAAAAAAAATAGAGTAAGAAAAATATAAAAATAAATATATAAAATTTCATTTGTTTTGAAATCTTTAAGTAAAACATAAATGAAATTTTTAAAAGATTATTCTCTAAGCATAACTTCTTTGCGAATAATTCAACAATGCAATAAAACAAATATATATCTAAGTTTAGTAAATTTAATTACAATAAAATTTTTAAAAACTATTCTGATATGCATGATTCTGAAATTTTCAATTTTCGTTTTCTTAGTTACAATATGTCTGTTTCTAGAGAATGACAAAATTCCCTTTAATTTAAATTTGAAAAATTATTTCATATTCAAATATGAGTTGAATTTGAAAATCTTTTATCTAAATTTGTCAAAATGATCAATTATTATAATAATAGCTCAAGAAACTACAAGAAAATTATAGTGTATTGCATAAATAAAAAAAATTATTAGTATAAAGTAGTGCTAGGAAATTTTTTGTTCCAATTATTCAAAAAATAATTTTTTTTTAAAAATATTTTCTGATATTTTTTATTTATTTTTTATTTTGAATTTAATAATTTCTATAAATAATCCACAGAAAGAAAAACTACTTTTTTATAATGAAATTCATTATAAAAAAAATCAGTGCTGCCACAAGAAAGTGAGTAGAAGGACATACAATAATTCTCAATAGTCACATATATTTTTCAAGAAAACTCAGTATCTTTACATGAAAGAATAAAACGTGAATTGCTTTTTAAATCATTTCCAATCACATTAAACAATACTTGCATTACATTAAATTGCTGTGGGCTGAGAATTACAAAAGCTAAGTTTTTATAATGATACAAATATATTTTTATATAAATATGTAACACTCATAACAAATAATATAATACAAAGAATTCATTTTACATTATGAATAATTATAACTTTTACACACTTTTAATTGATATGGGACATTTGAATTGCATATAGTAATTCAATTAAATGATTAAATAATATCAATCAGTTTTTAATTATAATTGTCCTATCAGTCAACATTACAAATTAAAATTGGACAAAGAATAAATTTCAGTGGCATTTATGTGAAAATGATAAAAGTCAAAATATAATGTAATAACTCACCAACAGAAGAAGTGCTGGTGTATGCTTGTGTTGTAGATACAGATGAAATTTTAATTGTGGTTGATGATTGGGTTGTACTGGGAAGAGGTTTAGAAGTTGTAAGAGGCCTGATTCGATTCTTTCGTGTTGTACTAGACACTAGAGTAGGAGCAGGCTTTGTTATAGGAAGATCTAGTAAAAAAAAAATATTTTAGTCAACTTTAAAAACAGACTTGCATCTTGAAAAATAATGATTTCATAGTATAAAGATCAATCCTATCATGAGAATAATAAACCTTCCGTAATTACTTACACACTTTAAAAAAACGAAAATCAAATTTGTTTCCGGACAAAACAGTAGTGTTTCTCAACTTTTTCTCTTTTTTTTTTTTAGCATTGCCTAAGCATTTTCAAAATTTTGATTCTTTCTATGTAATGCATGCATAACTTTTAATATTCAAAAAGTGAATTATTTACTGAATGAAGCCTAAACAATGACTTTTTTAGGACACAGAGTGTAAGTTTTAGAAAATCATTGGAAAATGTTAAGAAAAAACAGTAAGCAAATGTTCACAATATATAGCAGCAAACTGAACAAAATCAAGTACAAAATAGTTTAAAAGAGAATTTTCTACAGCACATAAATTGATTATTAATAATTATTATTTAATATAAGTCCTAGGTATAATACAAGGTCACTTCTAGATGAACATACTTAATTTAATGAGATCCTTACATTTGATGCTTGCTTTAGAAGGATTTTATATTAAGATTTCCAGATTGCCCCAGTAACAATCCAATTTCTCTTGTGAGATATAACGCTCATGTAAAAAAACACAAATATAGACATACATTTGATTCATTTTTTAATCATTTCTTCATTTCTTTTATATCATTTGTTAGCAGACAATTAGGGGAGAAGGCCTTTCAAAACATAAAAATGAGATTAAGGAGCTATGAAAACTGATATATTGTAATTACATAATAAATTCTAAAAATTTACTTTGAAATGAATGTAATTAAAATTACATGCAACAATTATGAAGTTGTATTCAATGAAACTACTGCTGCTTAATTAGAGAGCAATCGGTTATGTGAAAATATTTTTCACAAATAATTATGTAGATATCTCACCTAAGGAAAGGCAGTTGAGTCCATTGTCAGACAATACCATGCCATTAGGACAAGCACATGTATATTTAGCTGATCCTTCTGAAAGATGAGGAGCAGGAAGACACATGTGAGAGCAACCACCATTCATGTCCCCACAGCGATTAGGACCTTACAAAGAAAAGATTTTCAAAACCCTTGATTATTTGACTGTTCTTTTAAAAACTGAATTGCAAAACCTTAAAGTAGATAAACTTGTAAGAAAACAATTAACAAATTACTGCCTTTCTATAAATGAGTACTAATGTAAATAAACTCTGGTTAACGATCATAAACATTTTTTTAATCCTTGAGTTTTTATAAATATTAATAAAAAAATGTATTAAATACTACTTAAGTGGATAAACTATTTAACTAAAAATTTATAACAGGTCAAAAGTCTCAAACATATGTAAATAACACTCAAAATGTTGATAATGAACTTTTTATCTATAATTTACTTGTTAAGGTTTTCCAAAACATATTGAAAATGAGTACATATATATTTGAAATTTTATGTTCATTACATGAACAGATTTTCAACAGGTTCCATAAGTGTTGGCATAGATATTTAATTGCTATAGCTAATGAAATAACATGAATGTATACTACACATAAATCAAGTAGATAAATGCTAATCATCGGAGAATCATCTAGCACCTATGCCCTTCTCAAACCAATTTCACTGTATTTCTTTGTAATGAAGAGTAATGCAATAACAAAGTTATCATTAGATGTTAGTAACATTTTGAGTATATACATCAGTAATCAATGAATTGTGAGAATACCAGTTATCATTGTGCACTTCACATGATTATTATTAAATTTTTCTTTTTACTTCTTAATAATTTTTCTTTAACCAAAGGTGAAAAAAGAAAAGCAGTAAAAAAAAGTTTTTTTTTTAAAGGATTGAATTAGAATATAAGATTTTCTACATAATTTCAATAAATAAAAATTTACCTTTAGGTTGTTTGTAGCTATGATAGACTCGCATTCCCATTGGAGAGGATATTCCAGTAGCAACAGAGCGAAGATTCTTTCCAGTGAATTTATCTACTTTTAATATGGATTCAGATTCCCAGTCAGTCCAATACAACCAATCCTGAAAAAAAAACCTTAGCATTAAATCTCCTCCTAAGAAATTTTTATTACGCTTTACAATAAAAAAAAAGCTACAGTTAGTTGAATAAAAATCCTTAATATCATAACTGTTTCTATAATACCAATTTTAAAATGATAAAGAAAATTAACTATAGAAATGGAAAAATAAAGAAAATGGATTATCTGATTCTAAAAAAATAAATCTTAAAGCCCTGTATATATACATGTACCTCTTTACTTTTTTATAAGATTCTCTCTCACTTATTAGTTTTTCACATAAATTAATTTACATCATACTTTTTCTTACACTTCAAAAAAATATTAAATACGTACATTGACTAATTGCAAAATGTTTAATTTATGCATTAATGATGATAGTCAATACTCATAGTAATATGAAAAATATATTTCAAATGTTTCAGAGCTTAGTCTTTAGAAAAGATGTTTCTGATAATTTTTCATTAATTTTTTTAAGAACTTTGGGATTGATACAAATGTTGTCTGATGTATGCAATATGCATCAGTGTTTTATTGAGTTATTGAAAGCCACACAATTGAAAATTTAATATAATATAAAATTATTAAATACATCTTTAAAAATTATTAAAATTGAACAGAGTAACTAAATCATGTTTTTAAGAAATGATAAACTCACTTCAAAAACATCTAATGAGAAAGGATGCTTGACTTCAGTAGGAGATGATAAAACAACATGTTGATCTGAACCATCAAAATTAGCACAACTGATGGTATGGAGCTTTGCATCAGCCCAAAAAATTTTACGAGACACCAAATCTGTAAAATATATAAATACATATAATACTTATAACAAATGCCACATACAAATTAGCACTTATGCCATCAGTATTTTTCAACAATACAATCAAAACCACTTAGTGCAGAGCACAGATCTAAATTTTCAGCTTTCATATGTTCAAGAAAGTCACGAAGAAAATAATCTTGGGAGTTGGCAAACAGATCTTAGATGATGATTTATCAACAGCCTAATTAATACAACAGCAGCTTTTCTTGAGGCATCAAGAACACAAGTTGTGTTCATATTAAGATTCTCTAGTTCTTTTTAGATGCTTTTGCTGTTCCTGATTTCAGATTGTGTTTGAAAGTCATATTTGTCAAAAACTTAGAAGAATGAAATAATAATGCCCTTATGGGTAATGTATATAATAACATGATATAAATCAACCTAAGGTACATTAATTTTTCTGTCTATTTGGGTAATTGGTTCCACAAAAAAAGACCATAAATGAAACAAAGAAAAGCCATTTAAAATAAGAACTTATTCAACATTTTCAAATATGTAAAAGAGAAAAAATTGAAATAAATAGTTCAATAATTCAATGGAAATAAAAATATTTTGATAGAATTATATTTTATATAAATATCCATAATTTAATCTTATTTGAAATTATTCCTTCACATTATCTGAAAATCTATCACTGTTGTTGAAATTGAGGTATCCATTGGTTTAACAATTTTTTATAGTGTCATGTTCTCAACACAATCACAAATATATTTACTCAATTACAATAAAAATGCACAATCTTCAAACTTGTATTCTCATCAAAATACATCATAATGGCATTTGGAATCTAGTAGATCAGAAGTGAATCCATGTAAATGGTGGGGTAATAGTATATTTTATATATATTACCAACCTCTCTCATAAATAGTATAATAATTAAGTATTAAATGGAATTTTTATTTTGTGTTATAAATTTGTGTTCAAGATGTATAAATTCTGACACTGATGTTTAATGACATTCCTCAATTTTATTAAAATGTATCTTCATAATTAGGTCTCAATTTTAAAACAGGGTATAAATTCCTTCTCTAATGAAATTTTCACAAAACCTACATTTGTCATATATAAACAAAAACTTTCATAAATTAGAGAAATTAATACATTAACATAAATTACAAGAACTAGAAAAACAAATATACACAGATAAAGAAACATTTTGAAGATATAAAATACACACCTAATGCAAGACCATTTGGCCACTGAATATTCTTCGAAACAATAACACTTCGATGTGTTCCATCCATGCCAGCACGTTCAATTTTTACATCTCCCCAATCAGCCCAAAACATCCACCTGTGAAGCAAATTTGAGTTTAATATCTGATTATATTAATTTATGATAAGCTGATGCAAGTTCTTAGGAAAAATTCTTTTACTTTGCTACGATTTGCTTTATGCTGTGGTTGTTATATGAATTGATCTTGTCAATACAAAGTTTAGTTTCATTATACTATCGAAATATTAATACTTAACAAAAAATTATACTTTACATAATGTATTTTATTCATATATGCATTTTTATACAGCATAACAAAAACTTTTAGATGTGTCTTTTTTTCTTTGTATTTTTGCTTTTTTTGAGTTAATGCAAGGTTTTCTTTTCTATTCCTTCATAATATTTCAACAAATAACTTCTGTAACGCTCAATTAAATAAATAAGATTTTTTTTACCAATAAATAGTACTCATGTTAGCTACACACTTTACATTAATTTATTTTCCTATAAATAACATTAACAGTTTAAATGATACATCCCAAAGTTCACCTGCAAAAAGAATTTCACTTACCCTTCCAGAGGATTTACAACAATAGCTCGTGGCTCATCAAGATTTTTCATGAAGAGTGTTTTCCTCACATCTCCATTTAATTGAGCAACATTGATGGAATCAATGCCAGTATCTGTCCAGTACACATTTTCATGAATCCAATCTATGGCAATACCATCAGGGGTCACAACTAAACTGCTAGCCACTTCAGTAATTGGCTCACCTGTCCTTAAAGGTGCACTTGAAAGGGAAAAAACATTTTTCTGCATTAATAACAAATAGATATGGATACAATAGTACATAAGTTAAAGCAAAATTTATCATACTTCTTTGGAGAATTTTGAGCATGTTGGTTAATTTGTTCTAAAATGTCTTTGATTTGAAAATAAATTGTTTTCTATAATTTTTTAATCTTTTTTTATTTAATTTAATTTAATTTTTTTGTATTTTGTGAATGTGAAGCATTTATTGCCAAACTACAAAGTTTTCAAAATCACATCCATCAAGCTTTTAGCACAGTAATTAAGAATGTAGACCAGAAAATACTCTGCATAAACCATACAACCCAATATGATAGAAAAACAGGTCCAAAGCCCTTATGTTTCAACAATTTTAATTTTTACCCCTTTTTACAAGACTTAATAATTACAACATTCCTTTCACTTGTAGCTATTTCAATCTTCAATAGTTTTATGATTGATTTACAAAAGTAATTCACAAAATTCTATTAAAGTCAATTTCTGGCATTACATGTAATTGCGTCTAATGGCATCGAGGAAAACATGTGCTAATTTTAACAAGGCATGTTTTTGTTTCAATTTTTTCCCTTTGGTATGGACATATATCACAATGCTATATTAGTGTTTGGTTTAAGCAAAAACTCAGTTTTATTGGTGATTTTGTCCAATATATGAGAAATTATTTTATCATCAAATAATTTACAACAGCCTTTTCAGCAATTGGCAATATCAAAATTGTGTGATCTATTAAACTAGTCCCTTTATTCACAAAAAGTGTCAAGAAATAGTTGAAAATTTAAATATCATAATATTTGGCAGCTTTCTTTGAAAATTTTTTCTTATTTATTATTTTTTATTGATTCTGCACAAACAGGAAAGTACCTTCTGCTTAAGATTTCTGCCCTTTTTATTGAACTTCTGTTAGTATTATGCTGAAACCTTTCTTCAAAAAAAGTGATGCATAGAATTTTTAAAAAATGAAGAAAATAGTTGTAATTATATTATTATGGGACAATTATAAAGATAAAAAAAATAATAAGAGGAAAGAAGAAAACTGAAAAACTAGTAATGTTTAGCACTAAGGAAATATGCAAAATCGAATGACAGAAAAGAAAACATTTAATGGTACAGAAAAAAAACTAAAACTATAAATAAAAAAAACAATATTGCTAATTTAATAAATATTTCCTGTAAAAGTACACTATAATTTATAAAATAATACACATCATAATGCTTTATATTGTTTATCAATACATTATCAGACAATAATGTTAGGTAGATGGATGGATAAATTAAACAAATTTTTACATGTTCTGATATAAATATATAGGAGATAATTTTACTACAAAGATGATTTACCTGTATACTCTGCCTTCCAAAACATCTGTCCAAACAATAGTTTTCTTGCCATAATCATAATCAATAGCCACTGCACTGCGAAGTCCACTAGCCACTAATGTATATTCTGATGTTTCCAGATTGATTTTACGTAAATCCCGACGATTTGAAAATAGCAATGCAGTATGGCCCTCTAAAAATATGAGATGTTATAGATCAAAGTTTACAAATTTACTTTCCTATTTCATTTAAATAAAAGTAAATTATGAAATTCTATCAGTCAATTTCATTCATAAATACTTACGCTGAGCTTTGCATCTACGATGATTGGATGGCTCAATGCTGTAGCCTTCAAGACAAGAGCATTTGAAACTGCCTTTAGTGTTATTACACAACTGAGAACAAGTGCCATAGATTTCACATTCATTAATATCTACAAAAGAAAAAAAAACACTTACAGAAAAATAATAAGGAATATTTACAAGAAGATTGCTTAAATTAAGAATGATCAGAATATTTTACTTAAATAGTAACTTAAGTAAATATATGATACATGTGATGTAATGTGATATAACCTATATATTTTAGGTTCATCACATATTTTTGAGAGTCTTCCCTTAAGAGTTATGATTCACAGTTAAAAACTACATAGAATCTTTAAAATAAAACAGTTTTGAAAATTAAAGATATAAAGACACAATGTACGAAATTTGTTGCTGATTTTAAGAGTTATCCCAGATTCTAACAGAACATTGAAATTTTTTAAGAGCTATTTATCTAGTTTTAATTTAATTGGTAATGATATTTGTTTTTGTGGTCTGGATGCTGAAACTGTGGAACATGACTTGTTGTATTGTAAGCTTTATTTTTGTAAAAGAAAAATTTTAAAAAGGAGTTGAAACATTTAGGCATTTCCTGGCCTCCTGTTTTGTCTTTGTTGGTCAATTGTACTGAAAGTCTTAAGAAAGTTTGTTTACTGTATAGATTTTTAAAGTTTTATAGGTTGATACCCTTTCTTTATATTTGGGTATTTCCTCCCTTCTTTTTATCTGATATTTGTCTCTTAAATGTATTTTTAATTTTGTTTTAAATTTTATAATGATTTTCCACTTATGGTTGTAAGCCTCATGTTATGCAATGTGGGGCATGAGGAGTTTTGCAAATAAATGTATTTTTTAAAAAAATAAATAAAGGCAAAATTATTAAAGTCACTGATATTTTCATAGTAAAAAAAAGTATAAATGTATATAAGTCATAACTCAATCATTATGTCTATCCAATTATTATGAACATTGCAATTTCAAGGTACACATGAAAGTTGACAACAATATAATATTACCTTCACAAGTTTGATTGTCCAACAGTTGGTAACCACTGAAACAATCACAATGATAGCCAATTACATCGTTGACACATTTCTGAGAGCAACCTCCATTGTTTTCATTGCATTCATTGACAACTAAGGAATGAAAAAGGAAAAAACATCAATGATTTGTAGAAATAATATAAACATAGAAATATTTTTAGAATAAAAAAATTTAGGGGTAAATGAGACATCATCTAACTGTAAATGTACAAGGACAACATTTTGGTATTCAAAATAAAATATGCAAATATTGAAAAAAATTCAGTACAGAATTCATAATTTGAACTTTAAAAAAACATTTGAGATATTCATCTAAAAGTTAAATTATTATTTATATCATTTAAGATCTGATATTTACTTACAGCAATTAATTTTTAATTATATATATTTTGTAATATTTTTAAATATTGTAGCAAGCCAAAAATAAAGCACAAAGAGAACAACCCAATTATTGAATTCAATACAAGACATTAAGAATAAAACCTAAAATAATTAAATAAAAAAATGTAAAAGAATTCAGTAATTCCAAAAAAAATATTGCTTAAACTTACAGCATTTTCCATGAGGTTCGTCCTCCCAGTTTCCACAGTCATTTTTTCCATTGCAGACTAGCTCATTTGCAATGCAGTGTTTTCCTCCACAGTCAAATTCTTTAGTTGGATCACATGCCTCTGGAATTACAGCTTTAAAAGGAAAAAACTATTTAAAATTATGGAAGAGAATATATTACAATTTTTTTCACACATGAGAAAAATAAATTCTCTTCCTCTTTCTGAAATAAATCATTTTATCACACATACACCTTCTTATATAAAAAATAACTTGGTTTACTTGACAATTTACCGATTAAAAATTTCATATTTTAAGCAGTATAGAAAAATGTTTAATGTAAAAAAATTTCAAATTTATAGAAAAATAATTAAAATCTACAATTTTTTTTATTGTTTTTTGAAATGTTACTTGAAAAGTATTATGACACCTTAATTATTAAAAATACACAAAGTTTTTAATAAAATTTAAAGAAGTATTACATACATGGACAATTCGTTTCATCAGAACCATCTGAACAGTCTTGTTTTCCATCACACTGCAAAGTTCCAGCTATGCAACGGTTATTATTACATCTGAATTGATCACTACGACAGGAAACAGTACCTAAATAAAATCAGAACATTATAACAAATATTAGTGTAAGAATTAAAAAGTCTGAAAAATTTTAAACATTCTGAGCTAAATGCCAATTGTTTTCTTCAAAATTTTTAAAAACCTTCATAGGTTTAAATATTTATAAATGAGCTAAAAATGTAAAAGGTTACTTTAATGAAATGAGCACCAAAATGTTAATGCTAATTTATCCAAAATTTTTCATTTAAAAAATTTCCAACACTTTAAAACCTCAAAAATCAAAACTATTTTCTATACAAAATGAAATCATTTTTTAAAATTATTAGGAGATTTTTAATAATTTAATACAACATGTAAATAGTGAAATAAGTTTTAATTAGATATACCATTACTTAACTATTCAAAAAGTACATATTGCACATCCAATAAGACCATACATTTTGCTTCGATGAAAATGAACTTTTCATACATTCTTTTTAAAAAGTTTTAAATATTTAATATTTCAAAAAGGTTTGACTTTTTCAGGCTCTGTAGTTTTTAAAAATTAAGTCAATGAAGTTGTAAATTTAAAAAATTATGTTCAGTATTTACTTTAAAAATTAAAATTAAGGAGGCAGTGTATTTTCACAAAACCCAAAATATTCAAATAATTATACTATATCATTTGATTCAGCAAGAAAATCTAAATAACTACCTAATATCAATACAAAAATCCTATTTATAACAAATAGTTTTAGAGTACTCACAATTTTGTTCATCAGATCTGTCAGGGCAATCTGCATCACCATCGCATACCCAATCCAAGTGAATACAATCCCTTGACTTGCACATGAACTCTGTGGAACTGCAAGTAGAGCGTAGTGTCTGTTTGGGACAAGTGGCTTCATCAGATCCATCCAAGCAATCTACATCACCATCACAGCGCCAGCGATCAGGAATGCATTTGCCATTCACACACATGAATTCTGATGCAGAACAAGTAACATTCGCTACAAGATGATATAAATATGTTTTTTAGTTAAACTGATAACTGTATTTTCTTAAATGACATGAAAAGTTTAACAGTTCTTTCCATAAATGCTGAAGAAATTGTAAATTTTCTTTATTAATTCAAGGAATTGTATCCCCCAAAAAGTATACATATATCAAATAATATAAATTACCCCATTAAATCATCTTATTATTTAATATGTGATAATAAGAAATATCCATTTAAAAAAACTTCATTATTAAATCATTTATTTTTTACATAATATTTCCCAACCAATGCTCCCACTAAATTAATCAGTACTTATGTATTAGCATCACTGCAGCAAAATTTGCACCACACAACTCACACCTTAATATTAAAACAACAAAGATTCTTATGTGTTTTATTTGAAGAAAAACTATTCTTGTGGCACAATTTTGGGGTGGTGATGATAATACATAAGTGCCAATTAATTTTAATAAACGTCATATAATTTTTATTGTCTAATTCATACCATTTTCTAGTGTTCTATCCTTGGGCTGAGCAAAGTCAACTCAGCCTTCCATCCCTTCAGTGGGTCAATAAATGAGTACCAAGTTTGTTTGGGGACTAAAGATTGGGGGTTTCGCTTCAGATTGACCACCTGATCGTGACATTTGCTCATGCACCTCAGTGCCCAATGGTCACGAATACTGAGATAAGCACAGTAGGCCTTGGTCCTCATGATATGTTGGGCCACTGAGTTTAGTTTAGTTTAATTCATACTATTTATATACAAATTTGTCTCCCCCGACACACACACATACTAATAATGAAGCATTTAGCTCTTAGAGCATTCCATGAAAACTATAAATCTTAGTCCATAACTTTTAAACAAAAAGAATCAAACTAAAACTAAACTAAATAGAAATTACATGAAAATTTTATTAATACTTTTATTCTCTACATATCATTTTTTTAAAATTGACTTATAATACATCTTTGAATAATTCAATATGACTTACAATTTTTACCTTATATCTTGAAAAATCTTATAAATATTCTTTAGTTTTAAAATATTTAAAATGCATCAATTTTACTAGAAGCAAGCCATAACTTATAATTCATAATAAGAAAATTAATAATTAAAAAGTAACAGATCAAAAGAATATATACATTCAAAAGATCAAAAAGATAATACATTGCAAATTTTTTTAAAAAATCAAGAAATCAATTTCTCTGAGACTTAAAATAAGGCAGAAGAAATTATTTATATCTTCAAGAATTATGCAAAAGTTCCCTTGTTTTTTATAAAATGTTTGGAATGACAGGATTAGAGGAAGGTGCGGAAAAATACTTAGCACTTACGGCAGTTTTTCTCATCACTAAAATCACCACAGTCATTGTCTTGATCACAAACCCATCGCTTTGTGATGCATTTGTTATTGTCACAGGTGAATTCTTCTTCTGTACAAGTTATTTGATCTAAATTTTTAAAAATAAATAGTATATTAATATAGTTAGAGCAGCTCAATAACAATATTCATCTATTTAAGAAATCCTATCTCTATATGAAGAAAAATATTTTAAAATAATATCAATAATTTCAAAATAGCTATTTTATAAAAACAACATTTGTAAGCTTGTATTCATATATATATATATATATATATATATATATATATATTGAATATTTCAATAACTCAAAGAAATATTAAATTAATGTATTTACTCGAATCTAAGCCACACTTGTTTCCAATGTTTTTCCAAAATTTGGTATGAATTATAATTAAAAGTAGGAAAATTTGTTGGATGGGGGAAATTGAACATAATACTGACAGTTAGAGGAATTGCAGTATAAAAGTTGGTGCTGGTAAAATAAATAAATTGTTCATTTATTAATTCTCAATTTAATTTTTTTTAATTCCTTAAATATAGGGTATCAATAAACCATTTTACACTATTTTTTATTCTTTTCTAAAAATGTGTTGAGAATTAGGGGTGCAGCTTAAAATTGATGATGGATTAGATTTGAATAAATAAGTTAAATCTAGAATTTGAAATAAAATGAAATCAAATTTAAAATATCATATTTAACTGTAATATAAACCTTTAACATTCAACATTTTTCAACATAATGTAGCAAATTTTATATATTTATGATAATACAAACTAAAACATCAAAAATATTAAAATTTCTCTCAAAATAATAACATAAATGCATAAAAGAATGTTATTTACATAGCATTTCTGAAAAACTTGCCAATATTACAAATGAATGTTAATATTATAGTTCCTCAATATTATTAAATCTGATATTTAAAAATTTAATAATTACATGAAAATAATAAATGAGATCATCATCAATAAATTTACAGTTTGTAAATGTACGTAAGCCAAGATGTACCAAAAAAATCAAGTGCCATTTTGCACACAAATATGAAAATATTGTACACACAACCGATTCTTTTTTTTTTTACATGGTAAAAATGTACCTCAAAAATTCATGTAAAAAAAAATCCAAGCACTTCCTTATATTAAAATCGGCGATACATTTGATGTTATCAGAAAATTCATGCAAGATGAAACAACTATATTTAATTTATAAACCATGTAAAAATATGCTGAAAACTGTAAAAGTTCTGACATGCATATGAATGGGGTATGCAATTTTATTGAAAAATAAAACTTAATTTTTTCTGTGAAATTAAGCAGTTCCAGCAAAAATTTTTTGTACAAGTAAAATCAAGAATAAAAAGACTAAAAAAGTAGATTTTTAATTGGTATTTACGTATTATCACAACTGTATTGGTGATATTATATGAAACAAAGCACATGGTTGCCAATTCAGTGTGTACAATACATGCGAAATCGGTGTTGCCAACTTGGCAAGTTATCTTGGACATTGGCATTATTGTGATAGTATGTAAGTACTTTTTAATTTCAATTCAAAAGAAATAGCTTGCTTTTAATGAATCTTTGAAACTTTCGACATTTTATAAAGTGTCATCTAAGGCAAAAATTTCTTTATCTGTTTAAAGCTTATCTGAAAATTTTTATATAAAAGTACTTTTTTTCAATTTTTATAATCAGAAATGTTTAAATATAATTGATAGCATTATGTAGGACAGAAAACTTAAAATGTTAATGTTATACAAAATGTGTAAGTAAGAGTTATCAAATGAGAGGATTCCCTTATGACTCATGGTTAGATGCATAATTACAGGTAAGCCTCCTACAACGCGGAACTTATGCAACGCATTTCAGATATTGAGTATTTTTCCCCATAACTTTTTTCTGTTAATATCTACACGTCACAAGTGACGTGTAGATATTAACTCCTACAATGCGATTTCTTATAACGCGGCTTTTTTGAGGAACGTATCTACCGCGTTGTAGGAGGCTTACCTGTATAAGACATTGACAAGGAAATCATGTTAGATAAATAATTTTTCAAAAAACAAGACAACTTTTGTTTAATTGTGTAATTTTAGATTCATGTAAAAAAGCATACAATAAAAAAGTTAAGAGGATACTAAAATATACATATATTTATAAACAAAATTTTATTAGCTACATAATGAAGGGAATATACTCACGACATTCATCCTTTTCATCCAAGCCATCTGCACAATCTTCCTGACCATCACATCTCCAAGTAATAGGAATGCATAATCCAGACGTTGATCCACAACTGAATTGGTCTGGGGCACATGTCTTATTTTCTGAAGAAAACCAGAATAAAAAGAATGTATACATCTAAAGATCATATCAGTGACATAGTATCTGTTATATTCTTGTGATAAAATAAAGAACTTCAATTAAAAATAATTAACTAGTCAATATATTAGTACTTAAAAGAAAAGAATGATATATATTAATTACTTTTTTAAATGTTACATTTTTCTGTTTGATATAAGCTTCTAAGCAATGGACAGTTTTAATATTCTAAAGAAGAAACATCTTGACTTAATTGGAGCAAACAGCTCAGCATCTTTCAAATAATCATTTTAATTCATTTTACAACTAATGATGAAGCTAATTTTGGTACTTACATATTATCGCAACAATCACTAATTCGATTAATAACTTGCCAGGTTGGCAACCCCTGCTTCGTTTCCTATAATATCATCAACAGGTCAGGTTGCGATAATAGGTAAGTACCCTAATTTTCAGTGAAAAGGTTACTACAGATTACAGTGTTTCAATATTGATGTTCTGTATTAAAATGCAATACACAAAAATAAAGAGAATATATAAATAATTAAAGAATAAAAGTGACTTTCCATAGTATATAAAAGCTACACCCTCCTTTTATATTGCTATCAAGCTGGAATTGCTTACAAAATGCATCAAGTATTTTGGTAAAAAATTGTTAGCCTTAAGATAGGAGGGGGGAAAAAAACTTTCATTGAACTATATATAATTAAAAACAATACATACGGCACTGTCTTGGATGTTCATCTGACTTATCACCACAATCATCTTCATTATCACACAACCATCTGAGAGGAACACATTTAGAATTCTGACATTTAAATTCTGTTTCCGAGCATGTTCGAAGTTCTGTAAAAAAAAAACAAAAAGAAGAGAATTTATAATAAGTTGAATTGTTGAAAAATAAAAGACAGAATACAATTTAAGAGAAAATTCCTTACTATAATTTTATAATCCTTCACAATTTTCTTATAATGCTAAAAGTTGATAATAATTTCCAAAAAACGAAACATGAAAAACAAACAGTACACGTTGCGTCGCCTTGGTAACGTTATGGTTTACAGTTAAAATTTGTTAGAGAGGATTTTTAATTGATTTCGTTTACATGAGGTTCTAAGGTACTATATTTTCATACTATGGTAAAAAACTTCTGTTTACTTAGCACATCTTTTATAAAATTAAAACCAACAAGCAACTGAATAAGGAATAAAACAATTGTATTCTTGCTTCGTTTCCAGGGTGTTCTAGCTTATGATTTGCACTGAATTTCGTAATCTGAGTTTATTTTCTAATAAAAGTTTGTTTTAAAATACGTACTCATTAAGAAATGCATTTACCTCTTTTCTTGTTTGGTGTAGAGCCAAAATTCGGCAAGAGGGTGCCAGCTCAGGTGTTTCTTCGACACTTGACGGTGGCTCAAAATCACAAGGTCCATCGCCAAAAGTCTTTGGGGTGCTTCAGTGAGTACACAGGCGAATATTAACATCGCTCTAATCAGCTACTCTAGAACTTTTGGCGACGGGTCTCGTAATTTTGAGCCATGATCACATGACAAGGATGACACCTGAACTGGTACGTCTCTATTAACTTCCACACCACACCAACGGGAGGACGTTTGAGTCTCGACATTCTTAACGTGCAACAGCCCCTTCGGCAAAGCGGAACGAGGCTCCAGCTCATGACACACCGGTCTCGAATCCAGGGCCATTTTTAATCTCCCCAGCACCCTAAGCATTTCAAATTTTACCCCCCCCCCCTGTTTCCAGCGCACCCCTTTTCTTCAGTACTTACCTCGCCAGTTCTGGCTCGAAATGGAATTTCCCTTAACTCTCACTTTTCCCTTTCTTTGTTTTTGCTCTTTAGAGAGTCTTTCCATTTTATCCACCTCCCATGAACCCGCCTTGTCCTGGACTGGCAACCGGCAGCCATAAGGAAAGGATAATGGCATGGTTTGGAAACTCTTGTTCATTTCTTTGCCTCATCACGAACCACCCATCCACCCTTTTGTAAATTAGTACAGTAAATTAATGAAATCGTTTGCAATTACAGTACAGAATATACATTATTGTATGAACTGTTTTCGACTTGTTGATTATCATCTTTTTCATCGCTTAGGGCTTTACTGTCTTCTTTTATTTAGACATCCTTACTCTTTGCGGAATCATTGTACTTGTGCATCAAAGGTTCCCTTCGAGCTTTAATCATTGCAAAATCATTTATGATATAGTTTAATTTCCATTGTAATAGCATTTTGGGTGTATAGCAACATGAAACTGTTATTTTCTTTTTCCATAGTAGATCCCATATTAAGTGGTTTGATATTTTGAATTTGATTTGTGTTGCTCTCAAAGTTATTTTACTGCAGGCATAGTAAACAGGGGAAGGAGAAATTTTAAGTTTGTTTGATATAAATAAACAAATCTTTTAGTCTCAATAACCTATAGCTTGATTATGTAATTAAGAAGTAGTATTGCAAAAGCTTTCGTTCAATCTGTCAAAATCCAAAAAGTTGAAGGTCACATAAGTTATACCGAAACAAATACTACTACGCAGCAAAAATTATATTTATGCAATCATTCATTCGTTCGAATAATAAAATAAATGTTTGGCGACATAACGATCAATAGTGTAAGCTTCGTAGTCAAAAGGTCACTTCTCATTAAACAACACTGTTGTGTATACAAATCTCATCATCCTTCCTTATTGTGACGTCATACAAATCAATCCTTAAGCGCTGATTTAATGGTAGTTACGAATGATAATATATTTCTAAAAGGATTTATCTCATGTTTAGCACAGTAAACATTGAACAGCCTTCTGTCTCGAGAATAAGGTCAGGACGATGCTAAAATTGGCATGGGAAAGTTAGGTCTATGTCCGATATTTTGAACTGAAAGGAAATAAACACAAGCAAGTTGTAAGCAAGCAAACTAAGGCTTATAATCTGGCAATGCTTTCAGTAGTAATTTCCATGTGTGGTGTTTACGTTAAATGATAAGACTTAGTTCGTAGTAAAAGAGCTTACATTTTGAAAAGATCTTTTGTTGTTGTTATGTAATGCGGAAAATCAATTACGCATTTCATGTTCGAAAAGGTGTCAATCTGTTTTCAACAACAAGTTTGCGTGTTTACGAGTTTTATCTTTAAGATTGTTTCATTTAATGTGTGTAACGTAGTAACCTTACTCCTTTGAACTATTTAAATGAGTAGATGATAAAACGAAATTATTGGAGGAAAAGCATCAGACAAAATTGACGGTGCACACAATTTTTATCGTATTACAAATCAGATTTTAATTAGTTGTTTATTTATTATTTCTTTCTTTAACACAACAAGGAAAGAACCTTGATAGATTTAATGCTCAATCTAAATGTACACATCATAGGTGGGGAACTTCTTAGCATTAGAAACTTCACATCTGGCAGTAATGAAGGAGGGTGGCTTAACTTTTTATATTCATTTAACACACATATACATAAATAATTTATGTTCTTTAAGTGTCAAATAGTGTTTATTTGCAATCATTTTTTTTATAATAGGAAAAACATATTGCACAATAAACACATCATTTTACCCTTCACAAAAGTGGGGAAAAAATCAAATCCCCACTTCACATTAAATGTCCTGTTGTTTTTTTTCATTTAATATTGCTTTGTTACAATTTGACATGGTGGATAAAAAA
The DNA here is from genome assembly GCA_019973975.1 of Trichonephila clavata. Lineage (NCBI taxonomy): Eukaryota > Metazoa > Arthropoda > Arachnida > Araneae > Nephilidae > Trichonephila > Trichonephila clavata. The sequence continues at coordinate 63,871 of BMAO01010724.1, forward strand.
AATATTAAACAATATCTTACGAAAGTGTATACTAGCTAGAAATGCAGAAGCACTGTGTTTTAGTAAAACCACAGAATAATAAGTATAACAACAACAAAAAATCACAACTAGCACGATATAAGAATGAGACACACGTTACAATCGTCTTTGTAAGAATATTAATAGTAAGAAACTAGAGTTTCTTTGTAGAGATATGATAATATTGTAGTTTTGCACTTAATGGGGGGGGGGGGGTTCTATCATTTGGTTACAGTAATCACTGACAATTATACTGTTCTTTCTTTTTTCAATATATTTTCAAATTTTTGTTTATCTAAATATCTATTAACACATAATGAAACTTCTATTTATCGGCACACAAATAATTCATAATTCAATGTACTCATATATAACAAAACATTTCGGAAAAATATCTTTATCACTAGGTCTGATCCCAGCAGGTACGCAGCTCATGCACAGCACGCGGGCGACCAAAACAAGGGGTGGCCGCCGGCCGTATATTCTTCTAATCAATCAAGCAAATTTTTTTACGAATTCCTCAAAAAAAAAAAAAACTTATAATAAGTCGAATAAATATGCTGAAATCTAAATAGTTATTGAAAAATAGAATGTTATTTCCTGATAGCGTAGCATATAGTTTAAGAAAAATAGAATGTTAGTGCACACCGTGTTGGTCCACACATCGTCCATTAATGTCAACTCGTTACATACATCCTTCAAGTTGAAAAATTTGTATCAGAGCTGGCTATACCGCATACAACAGAAAAAGTTTTCTTGCATATCAGTAGCACTGGCGGCGCAATGTGGATCGATGCTTAACAAAGGCGTCTCAAAAATGGTTTTTGCAAAAGCTGCTTTACGAAAATATCTAATATGGTTAATATTACCTAAGACATAGGAGTGTTTCAATTCAATAATAGCCTTACAATTTAGAAAAACAAAATAGGAGAAAGAAATGAGAGTGCGAGATTTTTGTGTCTACTTGCATTTTTATTAATGTTTTATTATTATACAGGTAGAGAGTTTATGATGTCAACGTTAAGTATATATTAGTCAAAATATAAAAAATTCTCCAGGGGCGGCATATTAGGTCTTTGCACGCGGGGGGCTGACACCCTAGGATCAGTCTTGTTTATCACAAGTTTGTTTACGTCCTTTAATTGTATATCCAGGGGAAAAAACATGTAACTATTTCGTTTTTAATATTGTGAACTTGACTATAGAACTCAGTAACATACATATGCCTCTCTTATAAGGAGGGGAGGGGGTTAGAATATAAGAAACACATAGAAATAAGCGCCAACTGATAATAAAGACTTTAAATTTATCGATCTATTGAGGGGGTATGCATTATGATATACCCACATAAATGTGTAAGAATGATTTTCTAAGGAAATTTTTGGATTTTTCTATAATTTAAAAAAATATTTAACAGCAGTTTTTCCTTCATAGCCTCGTTTTGGGTTGTACAAATGCTTTCACGTGCAATTACTAGGCATATATCTCTTCACGTGTAATAATTAAACAAGTGTCCCATGGAAAATGCAATACTTCACTGTCTTTTTTTTCTTTTTTGGCAATTTCAAAATGAAAGAAGTCACTTTTAATCCATGGAAACCGGCTTTAAGAATATATGGCTGAAAACAATACAGGTAATCAAAATTTATTTCGGCATTGCCCTTTATTGCACTTTCAAATAAATAAATAAGTACTACTACTACTAATAATAATAATAACTCTTATCTCTCTGCCAGATATTTGTTTTAAGAACATAATCCTAAATTTTTAGCCTATACTACTTTAAAAAATCTTTTTTTTTACAAAAAATATTTTAAATTAAAAAAAAATTAATGATTTATTGAATTTTATGCAATATGTATTCTAGCCGACATAACAGTTTTAATTTCAGGAGTTTCGCTCAAAAAAAAATTCGAGTTAAACTAACTGTAAGTCAGCAACAATAACAAAAATATCCTACAACATGGCGTAACATAAAATCAATTTAGTCAGAATTTAATTCGACGTTTGTTAAATAACTCAGTAGCTTAAAATTATTTGTAATTATAAAATTATCTGACTTCCTGATCATTAAAAAGATTTAAAAAAATCTCAAAGTAAGTTTCACAACCATAAACCATTAATGAGATATGCGAAAAACCAAATGTCCAAAGGGCAAACAAGCAAAATAATTGGGGGGGGGGGGATTTAATAGCTATGATGAGGGTTTATTTTAAGTTTCTATCAAGGTCAAGAGGTTATTTTGGATTCAAGGCAACTCAAGGTTGCTCTTGTAATATATATAATGTTTAACATAATATTAAACAATACATTTCCCGAATTTTTCAGATAATAAAAGGGATTCCATCTTCCATTTTATAAGTTCTCCAAGTGATAAGAATGTTTTTTTTTTAGTTCTTGTAAAATAGAGTTATTTACAGTGCATAACATTTAACCCCTTAAGCTAGTGCTTCCCAACTTTTTATCGCTGCGGACTGGTCAATGATTGATAGTTTTATCCCGGCCTACTGAGGAGGGGGGGGGGACGTTTATCGTTTATATTTTAGATTGTTTTAATCTAATTGTATTCAAACATGCCTTTTCAAAATAAAATAAAGTGATTTCCATGGATAGCCAGACAAACCCGAGAGAAATAAACCACAGTAAATAAAATGGAAATAACTTAATGCTCATTGTGTGGCCCATTTCTATTTAATTCACGAACCGGTACCGGTTCGGGAGTTGGGAATCACTCACTGCCTAAGAGGGTAATTTTTTTGCCAAAAATGTTCCAAAAGTGAAACATTTTTCATTGCATGTTTCTAAGCATAATACTTCGTAGAATGCGAAAATGGTAGAATTTAATTTTCAATTTAAAATTTTCATACAAGTTTTTATTTTATATAATTGGGGAACACAAAAAACCCTAAATGTTCGTTTTGTATCAGTACGCTCTGCATGCTATGAAGAATGTTTCATATATCTGAAAAGAATTTCTCTCATACTCACAAAAAAATTTCATGTTCATACCTCTTTTTTCAAACGGTTAAGGATTTTGTGTGTGTGTGCATTTACATATATGCACATACAGTTTCAAGCTTGGTGTAATAGTAGTTCTTATATTGCATTGTGACAGAGATAATATCAACTTTTTTGAATTATCTTTTCTTTTTCATTTCTCCTTAAGCATCAAATTGCACATTGCCTTGACAATCCCTGTTTTTATCGAATATTTTCAAGAATCTATCGAATATTTCAATGAAAAATTACCGCCTTCACCGCAAAGAAAATCCAGGATGAGAAGAATTTTAATACTGCATCTCTTAAAAACACCAGCACTATAATAACCACACTATAAGACTTAAAAATATGTGCAAATTAAGATAGAAAGAAGAAAATTTCATTGCCCGTACAGAGTACAGGCAAACCGGTTGTGATCAGCTTTCGGGTGTACGGGGTATATGAAGTACATATTAAACAAATACTAATCATTTCAATTACATTATAAAAACGGCTAGAAGGTCGTGATCGGCTGTTTGAATTCTTACTTTACTAGCTTTTTATAAGCATGCAAATCTTCTTAATTCTTCTTGTAATATTTTTAATTTATTTAAAAATGTGTGAGAAACAGTCCATCCACACTGAAGACCCGACGACGTGCAGAGAGGCTGGTGCATGTTAAATCCGTCGAGGTTCAAAGGCGAGGTGTGGCAGTTTGGAAAGAAGGCGTCAGCACAGGTGTCATCCTCTTCACTTGACCGAGGCTCAAAGTTACTAGATTCGTCGCCAATAACCTTTGTGTTAGTTTATATTGTGATAGTTTGAACTTCCATTTCCCCATAAATTTATGTGAGAAGTTCCCATAAGTTTCAAGTTTTATGGCATTCTCGAAAAATTCCATGAATTCTTCCAGCTTTCATACATTTGATTCTTACTTATGTAATATCAGAAATTTTATGATTTACATGATATTTTAGTTTTTCTGGAACAGAAAGAAAAAAATTAACTTATAAAACCACTCCCAGAAACTTTCAAAACTTTCTTGAGGTATGTTAGAAAAAAATTTGGTGAGCTGGGGGGAACAGTTGCATAATTGCTCATTTCCGTATCTAAATAGCTATCTCATGTAAACAAGTCAAAAATTTCAAAGACTTTTAACCCCATCTCTCCGATAAATTAAGAATCTCAACCTTTAAAGGTCGCATTTTGACATCTGAATTCTTTTCTTGGTTTTTAACCCTTCAGATGCCTTGATTTCCCAAAGCATTTCAATCAAGAATTTAATTTTTTTCTTTCTAAGTTTTGTCCGTAAACATGATAGAGCTAAAATATGTGATTCATGATCGATATAAAAAAAGTAATATTTGAAGTGGAAGGCTTATAGAAGTTTATAATTATCCTTAGAAGTTATTCGTTTTTTAGAAATTCGATTCGGACATATGTTTTTAAAACACATTGATTACAAACTTTTTTATATGACCTTGACTTTCCATAGAATGCTTGAGAGCTAAGAGGTCTTTAAGCCCTTTGTACCTTTCTCGCGTGTCTTTATAGGAATAATATAAGCAATTGAACTAAAAATAGCAAAAGCCTTACATCAAAGTTTTCAACATGCTTCTTAACATTCTAATTCAAAGGTTGGAGTTTTGTTTTCCTTCATTTTTTTTTTCTTTCTGAAATAGCTTCAGTGTAGATGGGATTATTCAATAATGTAGCTTTAAAAAAAATCAGAATTCTGTTTGGAATTTTGATGCTGCTTAAGTGGAACAAAATATTATATCAACTTTTTGGTTATTAAGAAGCCCAGTGGCTGAGTGGTAGTGTATTGCGCTTCCACACCTTTCTTATGAACTTGCGCTTTCATATGAACTATCATTTCTCTTATCACCGGATTGAAAAAAGTATAAAATTCCATTTATTTATTTATTTTGATTCGATTATAATCGCAATGAAACCTCAACAATCTGAATTAATTTTATACAAAAGATACTAATTTTTCACGTTCATGAGTTATTTCATGGTTTTATTTAACAAAACATATTTAACATACTTAACAAAACAAAACCTATGATTGAAGAAACTGAATAATTAATTAACTAATACCAACAAAAATTAGTAAATACATAAATAAAACCAGGATAGGAAAGTTTTGCAGTAAACGAGCCGATATATTGTTTTCATAAAAAGAATTGCAAGATGTCTCTTAAAACTGAAAATGGTCGTGGCGCCATCTATCGAAGTATTCAATAAACGAATACAAATCAGAGTTTTAATAACTTTAAAATCCACTTGTGTCATACAATGCAATATTTTGGTTTAGCTTACCGAACAGAAAATTCCCATCTATTATTTTCTCTTATAAGTCAATAATTTTATTATTATTTTTTTCTTCTTCTCTTCTTTTATCATGGAAATTTGTTAATTTCAATCGATAGAAGAATAGAATATTGACAAATGGGTCACGATTTCGAGTCTCGATTCCGCCCCTCGTGTTGCATATTTAACAATGTGTGTATGGAAATTTGAAGAGTGATGTATTAGCATACAGGAATGCCTCACCATTTGACCGTTGTTGCTTTGACTATCTATACTTCTTTGTTTATCTCTATTTCAATGACTTAATCACGCATACACTCACAAAAAAGGAGATAGACAGAAAGAGAGAGAAAAAAAGAGAAGTTATTATATCAAATAATCAACATCATCAGTCACGATGTTTAGAAACGAGATCATCATTTAGAGTTTAGAAACGAGAATATAGTAAAAACCAGTATCCTTTTTCAAAACATATTTCAATCTGAACAACGATCAAATGTTAATTCAGCAGGATCCTGGGCAGTCAACCATAAACTTTAGGCCTAACATGTTACATTAGCTCAATTCCAGAAACATTTACATACAATTTAAAATATTTCTCATAAATAATAATGTTTTGATCCCGGAGCATTACACGTGGCATTTTAAATGCAATAGAGAAAGCATTATTGAAGTATAAAAAGTGAAAAAATAAAGCAGTATAAACGTAACACGTACATATATATATACATTAAAAGTATACATAATTTTTTATTAGTTAATTTTTTAAACCAGTGGTTTTCAAAGTGAGCGCCAGGGTACTTTCGAAGCCAAGGGGATTTCATTGGGGCGCCGTGGATTGTTGTTAAGTGAGTGAGTGAAATTTATATCTAGCATCTCACTATAAAGCCTCATGGAGGCTATTAACGACAAACCTGGATAATTTGAACCTCATTTAAGAGAAGCAGATGACACCTGAGTAGGAAACTACACCACGCCAGAGGGGGAACTTTGAGTTCAACAGATTTGACATGAATCTATTCCCTCAACACGGCGGGTCTTCAGTGACACCAGGACTCGAACCCACGACCATAATCATTAGGCTACCGTGGCCGCGTGGATTATTGTTAAAGTTTATAATTTACAAATAAAGCCATCTTTCAATAAGGGGTACTAAGAGAATATCTTAGTACAAAAAGAGCGATAAAAGTTGAAAAGGTCTGGAAGCCATCATGTTATATCAGGGGTCGGCAATCTTTTAGCTGTGGCCTGCCAAACCAATCTACCAATATGACACAGTACGACCTTTTTGAAACAATTCAATTCCAGCGATATTTCATGCAGAGTTAGAGAATACAGTTCAATAATATATATTTATAGTTTTATTGTATATTAAATTTGCATCATACAAAGATATTTCTTCACAAATGAAGGTGGCCGCGGTAGCCTAGTGGTCAAGGTAACGGACTCGTGGCTGGTGTGTCATGAGTTCGAACCCAGTACCACTGAAGACCCGCCATGTAGGGGAGCGATGCACGTTTTTATCCGTCGAGAACTCAAACGTCCTCCCGTTGATATAGTGTGGTAGTTAGGAGAGGGGGGTACCAGCTCAGGTGTCATTCACGTCACTTGACTATGGTTCGAAATTACGAGGTCCGTCGCCAAAAGCCCTCGTGTAGCTGAAAAGTGCGACGTTAATGTTCACTCACTCCTCATAAATGTAAACAGCATAAGGTATAACCATTTTTTCGACAAAAATAAAAAACTAAAAATTGTATATACATTATGTATTTTTTAAACATATTTTTATAAAATAAGAGACAGAAAACATAAAATTAAAGTATTTCTTTTCATTATAGTTAAATAAAAAGATAAATAAAATTTTTAATGCGAGCCACTGGCGTAACTTGTATCCAAATTCTTTGGGGGGGGGGGGACTTTTTTGGAAAATAAAAATGATCGCATTAATAATATTTATTTTAAAATGTGAAAAATACTACACTTGTTGAAGCCCCTATAGCTCAGGGCCCCTGTATCATTGATACGGTCTCCGATATGAACCTAGTGCTTGCATCACTTACCACACTTTCATATCTCAAAATCAGAGGTATAATGTGTAACTTTCAATTTGACAAGATTCTGAGCATTCAGTTGTTAAACAATTTATCTGCTTGCTCGAAATATTTTTTATATAAGGAAAGATTTTTTACTTAGATATGCAGATCTAAAAGTGGAAAGCTGAGTACACATGCATTCTCTTTTAGAACAATTAAATCTCTCCAGCAATGACATTCAATAATTTACAAAATGGCTGTAAACTTATTTTTAGTGTTATCTCTCTCTCTCTCTACTATAAAATTTTTTCATAATTCTGTATAAATGTCAGTAATTCTGAAGATGCTTGTCAAATAAGGTCCATTATAAATTTATCACCTACCCATCCACTCAAAATTTGACAAATTTGTAGAGTAGTGCAGAGTAGCGTGCCATTGGTTGCCGACCTCTGTGTAAGATGATACCCCTTTTCGAAATTCTTCCAAAGATGGATTATTAACTATGAAGATAAAAAACCTATCGCAGTAACTAAAAACAACATTCCATAGTTTTTCCCATGTCTGGTGAAAGCAAAGCAGTATATAACAGCTTTATAATTTTGTAACAGATAAATAGTCTGTGTTTCAAAAAGCATATTTTGTGTCGAAAACATGTTCAACGTTGGTTCATTCATTCTACTGGTCGATTAACACAAAGTCAAAAAGGCTATTAGCACGAGACTCGTTATGAAGCCGCAGAGCGCTTATACGTGATTATTTCCGTCAGGCGGTGCGAAGTTCCTTCCGGTTGCTGCAGGAAGGAAGGGACCACCTTTCGTAACGCAAGGGGCGGAGGAAATGGAAAGTTTACCCCTCCTGTTTGTCGCCCACCTTACCTGAGGATCCTTCGCCTTTGTGCACCGGTATGATGGAATAAAACTTCCCTTTCAAAACATTTCGGTCATTAATTGCTTTTTCCATGCGGTAAATTCCTATTTACCCATTCTAATCAGGTACAACACCCTCAAAGAGCTTGAGACTTTTTGAACCCCTCCAAAAATCAATTTTTGATTGAATTCAAATATTTTATCATTTTTTTTATTTCATCCAAAGTTTTTTATTTTTTTCAATATTGATTAATTTTTACTGATTTTGATCAGGTACTTTTAAAATTTATGCAGTTGACGTTTGCAATTTAACCAGCCACTGTGATACCGGAGCCTTGACTGGTTGATTGATTTTAATTAGCGGCGTACTCTGAAGCTATTGGAGACGAACCTCGTACTTTTCAGCCACGGCCACTGGAACTTTAGCCAAATAATGAAATTTTCGTTAAGGCCTCATAAGGTCTGTGCAGCTATTGATAGAAAGAAAGGTATGTTGTTGGAATTTTACGGTATGCACTTTAAAATATAAATGATCTGAATTAAAACTGTTAAGTGTACTCAATAAAAACTTTTACAGTAGGACGTCGTTTATCCGAACGTTTATTATCCGGAGCGTCAAATATCCGAACCAAAGTCCGGATCCGTTTTCGAACAGTGCAATGTTCAACATTTGTTTCCTGTGAGGCTAAAAAAGACGGGAAAACCCAAGGTGAGGGATATTTGGGGAATTTCAGCTATGTGATTTGATAAATATCTGCGCAGAATATTAGGTCAGTTTGTTTCCAAGTGAGAGGGTGTATACGTGCTCTTTTGTTGAGTTTTGTTGATGTAGAAAGCTGGATGGCATGCGATGCAGAAGACTGTGGATTTCAAATGCTAAATGATGACGAGATTGTGAATTCCGCGCAAGAAGAATACGACCCTGTCGACGATGAAACGGATGAAGATGAGGGCAGCATTATCGTAGCGTTAGAGACAGCTATGGAGTGGTATGAACAACACAATCAGAGTGCTGTCCTACTCAACTACTGCTGCTGAAGAGAATCAGAGACCTTGCATTAAAAAAACGACGGTGTACATTGATACAGCGAAAAATAAGTGATTATTTTCCACAATCAAGGTAAAATTGCGACATTTTGCTCTCTCTTCAAGCACGTTTCCCGCATGTGATGATTTTCAATATTTGAATAGTGTCCAGTATCATATACTGCATGGATCGCATTCGGTTTTCGGTTATCCGAACAATCGCGTATCCGAACGGTGTCCGGTCCCAATTGATTCGGATAAACGACGTTCTGTTGTAATTTAATGTAGCCATTCAGGATTGAAGAAAGTTCTATGTTGTTCGGAAAAACACTGGCACATAACTACATATACTCATGGGTTTTTTCCTTCCTTGGAAAGAATATATGTGGAGATAGAAAGTGACAGAAAGAGAGGAGAGATATAAAAAAGATGTGAGAGAGACAGAGAAAAGAGCAAGAAGTGGGAAGGAGAAGTGGATAGAGTAGTGAAAGAGAAAGAGGGAAAGAGAGAGAGAGAAAGAAAGGAAGAAGTGTGTGTGAGAGGGAGAGAATAGTGTGTGAGAAAAAAAAGGAGATTGTGTGAGAGAGGGAGAGAAAAGTGGGTGAGAGAAGAGAGAAGTATGTGAGAGGGAGAACTAAGAGAGAGAGAAGTGTGTGAGAGTAGTGTGTGTGTGAGAGAGAGAACTGTGTGTGAGAGAAGGAGAATTAAGAGAGAGAGAAGTGTGTAAGAAAAGGAGAACTAAGAGAGAGAGTAGTGTGTGAGAGAGAACTGAGAGAGAATTACTGAGTTATGACGGTTATTCATTAAGTCTCAATTGTGTTATTAGTTACTTAAACTGATTTTCCAAAAAGCAAACATTTTGTGAATCAATAACTGGGAAAAGTTGGGGGAAAAAGTACTTTGAATAAAATTATATATATATATATATATAGTTACTCTTTTATCGAAAAAACTTAAGAGCATAGGCTATAATGTCCCCAAACGTCAAGAGGCTCTTTAACACTCTGAGAAACTTCTTTTATCAGTGAGTCAAGAAATCAGCATACTTTGATTTGAACTATTTCCTTTTGTGGAAATAAAAAGTAATAAAAATACGAAAAATTATTTATGAGAGAGAGTGAGTGCTACATAATTTTAATTTTAATTATTAAAAAAAAACCCGATACACTTCAATATTACTGCTTGAGATATACCGATGAGTGACATTCAAATAGTATATTAAATAGTTTGCTCAATTTTAATAATACTAGTTAAAACATAAAACGAAATTTTATAGCTTTGTGTATAAGCTAATCAATGTATAATTAAATGTAGATAATTAAATAATTTTTAAAATATAAACAGTTCATATTTTATAAAATATAAAATAAAAATATAAAATAATTTTAGAAAATATGGAATATAAAATATATAAAATCTTCAATATAAATTAAAACTGAACAAAGAAAATGATTATTCATATTACTTCTCAAAACAAAGAAGTATAAAAAAAAATGCAACTTCGGTTTCAAGAATTTGAACTCCAAAATAAATTTTAAATTTATTTTAACAGTTCTGTGTCGAAATATGATTTGATTATCTTTTTGATCGCGACTGAATCAGTCTTTTTTTATAGCAACTTCGTATTATTTTACTTGAAAAAAAAAAGGATTCTAATCTCATTAGTTTTTTTTCGCAAATTGAAGACATAAAATTTCATAATCAAGGAATGTAGACACAGTACATATTTATAGAAGAAAACGTTTCCAAGGCGGGAAAAAAATTAATTTTCTTTTTTTTAAAGTGCCCTTTTTATGGATGCTTCTCAGGAGATAAAGCACACGTTTATATTTCTACAGTGTGGAAATTCTTAAGGATTGATAGTCTGGAAAAAAGAAAAAAATCTCAGTTCTTCTAGATCAAAATTATTTTTCCTAGAAATCAAATATCTGAAGTTTTCCAGAGTCAATAAGTAAACAGATACGAAAGAAGGAAGTTGTTCCTAAAGGAAAGTTACTAATTTTATGAGAAATTATTTTTAATTTTTAATATATTTCCCCGGCATTTTTTCGCTCATAATCCATATCTGACACTTTAAAATAATTTTATTTTAAAGTGTGAATGACATGAAGTGTTATTAAATTTTAATCAATGCGGAAAAGGGAAAAATTATTAAAAATGAAAATATTTATATGTAAATTGTATTATATTTTATTCCATAAAACTTTTTAATCGAAAATAGCAACCAAAATAAATTTCATATCGAGAAAAAAGCTGTTAGTTACATTATTTAAAAATGGAGAAAATAATCATCTGGTAAAACAAAATCTTGTCTCTAACAATGCGAAAAGTTTTGTTTGTGTCCGTTTCGAATTTCCTCGCATCCACACTTCCAGATGGCGCTCATGCACACAGAAACAAAATTTAATCAAAATCAATTGATTAAATACTAAACAGCATGAAAATAATTAAAATTTTGTCCTGTCATCGAGGAAACGTGTAAAATTTTAAAACTAAAACATCAAAAAAGGAGCAAAAAATCGATTACGAAAAAATTCCATCATTATAAACAAAAACGAAGTTACATAAAAGCGCGCTAAAAACAGAATGTCAAACTTTATATCCACAATTTTTTTTTAATTTTCCAAGATCAAATAAAAAAGCAATTAAATATTTATAGAAAGAAACTGCATATCCATAATTTGATAATTCAGGAAAAGTAACGCACACACACATTGCAATTAATTTTAAAAAATGTAATATTTTTTTTCGTAGATCTCATCATACAATATTATTTCGTGATTATAATACCAAAACTCAACCACAAGAATTAAAAAACTAGTTTTTTTTTAAAATTTAACATTATCTATTGTTCTATTCAAATAAGTTAGGTTTCTTTTGGAATTTACACATAAATTTGGGTTGCTGTAGTAAATATTTTTCCCAAACATGTACCAATTTTTTCAATTGTTTTAGATGAATGATTCTAAGAAAAACTCTTTTTAGAAAGCATTTCAGGATAAAATATTTCACAAAACTGAGTCATGTTTGAGAATTGACACATGTTAAAATCGTAACGAATGTTAAAATAAAATAATACATGAAATTAAGTATCAATTTCAAAAAATTTAGATTTAAATCATTTCAATCATCATAAAACTTGATGGAATTTTTATTATAAAAATTTTGGTTTTTGAGCGTTATAGATTGATCAGAAAAATCCACAAGTTAAACATAAAAAGATTCCTCCAATAAAATATTACGGTATTATTCACACATTTATTTAAATATATATATAGAAGGAAAAAGCTTTGATGTCCCATTTCATTTCAGTTCCTATCGTAAAAATGAGCAATTGACTCATCTTTTGTTTTTAATAACTTCAGTGTTGAAAAGCACGCTTGTACCATTTCCTACCACATCACGTAACTGTCAAATTCAGAAACGTGCTGACATGTACTACAATGCCACCAATGTATACACGTGTAGTGGTCCGCAGGTGTCATTACACCCTCTGTTTTCATTCACGATCATTTAATTATGTGATTTAACATCTGCTATCTCATCATGCCGCTTCCTTTTTGCTTTCTCAATTGGGAGTATGTCAAGATTGACACAGAGTTCTGGTCATCTCATTCTCTTAGTTGTGGGATGTCCAGATTGGTGGTCTCTCTCTCAGCTAGGTTTATAAGGTACTCAGTTATATCGATGCAAAACGAAGCAATTAACCCATTAAACCCCCTTAAGATGTAGAATGATCTTGTCCTTTCATATTGTTCAAGTACCCGAAAAACATTCTCGTCGCAGAGTCAAACAAAGAGAAACTGTAGTACCATCTTCACATATATTAAACATTTAATATATGTTTGCATTTTGTAACTATATACTAGCATCTTTACAAAATGCTATATCAGATTTAAAAAAGGTTATACATATGAGTTTAATACACACAAATATGATACACACAAAATATACATATGAGTTTTTCAATTCTGGAGGCGTAAGATTGAAAAAACACATCTACATACAATACCTCCAATAACGTATTGCACGAATATATTTTACACACAAAAACCCATTTAATAATAATAATAAAGGATTTATATCTTCAATGGATTACAACTTTTACCTCCAAATCGTATTTGCAATATACTTTCTAATTTTTACTGATAGTAGTTTTAGAAAAACTCTGGTCAACCCAATACTGAATTTTAAAGTTCTCAGTCACGAAAAAATAAATAAATAAAAGAACAAGGTTTGGTTCAAATTCGTGACCTAGTCGCTATTAACCAGATGCTCTAACCAACAAAATCTGCCCCCAAGGAATAGTGATTGTAAATAAAGTCTTGTGAAAGCTAAATACCTTAAAAGCTGTAAGAGCAATCCATGGTACACCTGCAAAAGCCTCCAAATGGGTCGTAAATCGATCGCCATTTACTAATGGAGTGCAGAAGAGGACACTATTCTTCCCCTAAAAGGTGGAGTCACTCCGTCTTTCTTTACTCCCTTTCATGGTTCACAATACTTGTACTGTTTTAATACATGCCTTAAAACTAATCATAAAATTTTAAAAGAATATATATTGGAAGAAGAAGTAGAGAGAGAAAAATGGTTTTTCTGAATTTACTTCATTTTTCCGTTTATTTTGAAAGTATTTTCTCACGATTACTTAAACAAATGCTTTAAAATAGTTATAAAAATCGGAAAAAAAGCAACTTTTTAAAATCTTTAACTTTTATAAAATTTTACTTTTAGGTTTAAAAAACAATAGGATTGAATCAAATTAAAACTATAGAATGTTAGAGACCTAAGTGACATGTTAAAGGACAGGTTAAAATCAAAACTTGATACATAATCACTCAATCTGTATTCAAATGGCCGTGGTGGCCTAGTGGTCTCGGCGTGTCATGGAATTGAGCCTAGTACCGCTGAAAACCAGCCGTGTAGGGGGAAGGGCGATGCACGTTAAGCTCAAACATCTTTCCGTTGATGTGATGAGGAAGTCAGGAGAGTGGTTGCCAATTCAGGTGTCATCCTCGTCACTTGACTTGTTTCAAGTGCGAGGTCTGTCACTAAAGACCTCGATACCTTTGAATGTAGTTGTTAATAATTCCTCAGTCATCCGACGGCGGACGGGGCTCTCTCGGATGAAAAAGTGTATACGAACCTCTTCTATGGGAGGGAGGGGGGCTACATTTTAAGAAACACATAAAGGAAAGCGCCAAGTAGTAATTTAAGTAGCAAAATTAAAATCTATTTGAGTCTGTAGGGTTAACCCCATTCCTGGAATATGCCCGCTGCCTACTCTCTTGACAGTAGTTAAAGTTTTGTATTCAATAGCTGAATAAGAGGCAACAATCTATGAGGAACTTACTGTTCAGGAATTTTGAATAACTTCAAAGTTCTCTTTATCTTTGATAATCCGCACTAAAATTAGAGTTACAACCTTTCCCTGGGTATCAAAGTGAAACTACCGCTTTTTGAGATAAGGGTTCTTACTCCACCCGCCATGCTATGAGTCAACTCTGCGGGATCATTTCCTGGGTACTTTGGATGCAGGGCAACATGTGAGGATAGTGTTGGAGGTTTGTTTATAGTAGAGAAAGTCTCTAATGTACCCATAACGTGCAGTAAAACTTTAAATAGCAGGCATCGTTACAGATAACTTGTGCACACATTATTCATGAATATACGTACGATAATCTGTTAAATGGCTCTGAACATTTTCATTCGCTCTTGTTTAAAGAAAGATCCCTCAAAGAAAAAACTTATTTTCAATAGATGCATGCTCTTTTAGCAATGTGTTCATTGTATAGATTTATATTTTATTTTACGTTTTTACTGGAATTTTGCTGTTTTTATTATGTAATTATTACTCCACATTCCGAATCATCGATATATACAATTTATTTAATTAGCCGAGTTTAATCCATTCAGGACCATGATCGACATGCATGTGATCACTTCCGGAAACGTAGTATCATATGTGAGATTGCGTTTTGCCCGTTCTAGGCCTGATAACAACATCTGATTTAATAGATTTGGTGAACTTACTCGAGTGCAGTATATATCTTTCCAACCGCAGTATGTGTCTTTCAATGTGCATTCTGACGTAGATTTTGATGCTTAAAGTAGAACCCTGGTGCAGAGCTCGGAACCCTGATTCAAATCAGCAAGCTAAAGCACGTGAAGTGACATGTACGAAAACAGTCATACGTGCAGTGAAAACTACACACATTTGAGTTGTAACATGATTTCGGTCGTACAATTATTATCAAATATAGTTTAATATACAAACATTTAATTGGTTCATACGAATTTTAGAATGACTTTTCTAGAGTATCATGTCTCATCAGCTCCGTGCTTAGTGGCGGGCTGCTGTCTGCGATGTAGCGATCCATAAAACGTGATCAATAGATAATTTCGTACACAACGAACACCATGTCTTGAATGTAGTAGGAGAACTCTCTCTTGTGGTATATGATTCTACACTGTTTGATGGTGCGACGTTATACACACCCAACTCATTGACTGATCATTTACTAACTCCATACTCTGGAGCAACACGTGGGCTACTGGAGACGAACCTCGTAAATGTGAACCACAGCTAAGTGACGAGTTCGACACCATAGCAGTTAAAGCAGTGATACTCAACATGTGGACCATAGCCTTTTGCACAGGGCCATTTGCCCATTTACCAAGAAATTCAGTTATTTAAGAATAATATTCTAAAAACTTAGCGAGAAATTCTATTAATCAAGCAATCAAATTTATTATTTTTACTGTCTCTCATTTTGTTTATTTTAATGTAGAATGTAATCAAGAAGCTTGGTCATGAATGAAAGGAAATCGAAACTACCACATAACACAGAAAAAGATGCATAAAAGTAAACATTTTTGTGTGTGTGTGTTTGATAGAAAAGTTACTTTAATATATGAGTAAAGATCCCCTCCAAAAAGTTAATTTTGATTAATTTTGCGACTCTTTACCCCCATTATCCTCTATTTGCCCCGCGTGAATCCATGTCATATGTATGCTTGGCCCAGAAGGAAAAAGAGTCAGGTTGCTTTATGATTAAAGCCTAAGAATCTACATGAAAGTCACCTTGATTTAATGGTGTCAGAGTTTCGGTATGAAGCTCTTTTAACTCAAGGCAAACGATCGCTTAAACGTGCACGAACCATGCTACATGCTAGTATGACTATTCGATATGACTGAAAGTCTAAGCCACAGCAATACACATTTAAGAATATAGTTCATACGAAAAAATTATAAGGATTTTTATTTTCTTAATGTTAAATTTCATTTGGGAGAATGCGTTGAGTTTCTTCTTATTTGTTACTACTTCCTTGTATAATTTTCGACTTGTAGTCCTGCATGAGTGTGTGTTTATTAACATCACACTTCAAACAACACAGGGCTACTGTGAACGAACTTCGTAGTTTGTTACCATGATCACGAACTGGTCCTGATGGCATCTTCACCTGAAACTTCCACACCTGATCTGTAGCCAGTGGTAGGAAAGTCTAGTAGTCAGGAACAGACTGTGGCCGGCGTATCTGAGTTGAGCCTTGCATCACTGAAGCCCCACCGTGGGGGGAAAATGCATGTTAAATCTGTCGAGGTCAACATGTGGTGTGTAGTTAGGAGATATGACCAGATCAGGATTCGTTCTCAATCACTGTAACTATGGTTCAAATTATAGAATCCATCGCCAAAGTCCTCGAGTAGCTGAACAGTGCGAAGTTTATATTCACTCACTGGTCTATAGGCTGAGGCCGACAGTGGTTATCGTGCATCGCCCCTCTACCGGTAGGTCTTCATGAACTGAGCTCGAACTCTAACACGCTGGTCAGGAGATGGTAACCATGACCACTAGTCTAGTGAGGCCATCGTTAAGTCCTGTACTGGTTTGTAACGCGCTCATTGTCCTTCAACCCTAATCGTTATTTCAGGAAGAACTTAACTTCCTGGAACATTTCAAGCACCAGATGTTGGTCATTGTTTATGCGGCTGTAAGCAAAGGAAATAGATAAATTCACTTAAAGTAAATAATTAAGCGCATGTTATAAAAACCCTTAACATCGCTATTTGTACTGCAATCGATCAAAAGTAACGTCCTTCAAATTAATAGCGACGAAAGGGTGCATCTTGACAAATGGAATTATTTAGTAAATCAAAAGATGACGCAAGCTCGTAAAATCTTACCCGTCACTTCAAACGAGATCGAACGATGCGCTCAAAAACAAAAGCGGACGCCGGCAACACATTAAACACCGCAGATAACCAGCATCAACGTTCGCGTAACTCCAAGAAAGTGAGCGCACAGTGAACGCTCTGACTACCTGTCAACGAAGACGGGGATTGCACAGATTCGCTTGAGATAGCGTCCAGCGACGCATTGCAAATGTGAAATTCTCTGTAAACAAAACAAAAGATCCGCGACGTCACGTTATTGCCTTGACCTTCATGAGGAGTTTTCTGTGACTGACCTTCTAATCCAAAACTTTTTCGCTGCAGTCGAATGTATATAAACAAATATTTCACTCGAGTTTGAGAGGAAGCGCGCAATGCATATCAAATGACAATTTAAAGAGGCATAAATAACTTTATTGGATTTATTATTATTTTAACTATATTGATTTTAAGGCTTCCGTCGATCGGCCACTTTGAATTCCATGGACCTTCTACTTTCTTCCTCAATCTTGATTAGAGTATTGATTTGAAGGCAATGTTGTGTAATGGTTGCGGTGGCCGAGTCGGCATGGTCGCGAACTGATGACCTGTACTATTTCTGTCGAGTCATGGATTTGAGTTTTAATCAGGGACGTCTTATAAGGCATGGGCACAGGAGCTCGGGGGAAAACTTATTTTCCGACTCGTCTTCGTATTGGAATGTTTATAAACTCTCACTTACTATTATGATTCAAAATTAAGAGGATCATTACAAACAGCCTTCAAGGACAATATTATAATTTTTATTTTTATTACATTAAATATAGTTCATGAATATCTATCGCAATACTGCATGGGAACTTTTTTGTTTTCATCACTCGAGGGAATTATTCAATTAAAATATCATGAAATATTATAGAAAAAAAAGAGAGAAAAACGTTCTTTGAAATATAGCGTAAAAAATTTTAAAATGTCAAATTATTCTCATGAAAATTTGATTCATTTGATGTGCAAACACCACAATCAGTGTTATTCCAGAATTATCATCATTCATGTAAGCAATATTTAAATTTTAATCAACTATAAATGCATAACGTTACCAAATTATTACCTTTGAATATGTAAGACGTGGGAAATTTAGGGACGGGAAAATAATTTTTAATATTTAAAGCAGTGGGCTTTCGTACGCTTAGGCCTAACCAGTGCGCTGTCAATATAAATTTTAAAAAACTCACATTATTATTTATGAAAAAATTTGAATGCGACATCAATCCCCGGTTGAATATTGCTGGAATTGCGGGGTGGTCGAACATTACTCTGCAATAAAATGCAATTTATTACATCTTAAAACCATGAAACATATCTAAAATGCAGTTTTGTCTTACAATCAAAATTTGCGGAACATGCAAAGAGTGTTTGCATCATTTTTTTTTTTTTGAAAAAATAATCATTTGCGATTCAAGAGATAGATTAACAAGACTCAATGCTTCCAAAGATATCTTATTGTAAGCTTAAATGGAGCGAGAATCAGATGGCTAAGCGCCTGCTCTTGGTGTTTGAGGTAAAAAGAGCTGAATTGGACGTTATTTTCTAACACCTGGAGAAATCCCCCCCCCCAATAAATTCATAAAATTCGGACAAAACGGCTTGGGAATGTACACCCTTTTCGAACAATGCTAGCAGGGAAGCACGTCTCCTGTTGATTTCTTCCAGCTGCAGTTTATATTGTTAAATGAATGGGCGTGTGTACAGAGGGGCAGTTAGAGCAGTGCGGCATTTTTTGGCTGTTTCTGTACCCCTCGCACCTCAGTTTGCACTGGAGAAACGTGAAAGGCATGACGCGACAAACACCTGAAGTAGTGCTGTCCTCTCCAAATTTCCTCACAGTATACATTAAAAAAACTTTAACACCCCATTTCTTTTAAGTGTTCGATGACTCTTTCCAGCTACACTGCTTGTGGTATTTTAAAAGAATCAGAACTTGAATATTCAGCCACAGGGGCGCACACAGACTACCGCATAAAATCTGTCATATAATGCTCACTTTTAACACCAAAAATGAGATCGACATTTACGAGTGCGCGTTATACGCCGAGTATATAAGTGATAGCTTTAAAAGTAAATAAAGAGATGAGCATAAAAAAAATAGACTTCTACATATATCTAAATAGTCTTTATTTAAAAGAAATGACATACTGAACTTAAAGGGCTATAGTTCTAGAAGCATACTATTTTTTCAAAAGACTCAGAAAATACCTCGAATAAATGACTAAAAAACATAAGAGCATTGCATACATACATTTCAGGTTTCTGCGTAAAAAAGGGGGTGCCCGTTATAGGGCGAATATACTTCAAAATTAAAAAATACTGCTTGAAAGAATAGATGCGCGTTATATGCCGATGCGGCTTTTACGCCAGATATTACGGTACTTTTATGGGGAGGGATTATGTTTTAATTAATAATAATCACATAAACCTAGGCACAAACCGACTTGATTTAGGCCTAGACAAAGAAAGACGGTCATAACATTATAATACAATTTTGTCACTGCTGCCAGTTAGCATTTAGTTCGAAAAAAATTCTCAGTTTTTCGGAGAATATGTCTCGGAATAAAATATTCGAAGATTAAAATTTTTTCAATCAGGATCTTTCTGAGGCCTGTTCGAGAACGAAGCGAGACTTAACTCGAGACCTGGGACCGGTTTCAGTTGGCCCATACCTTTCAAAGTCCCTGACTGCAATTCATTCCCTACTTTACTTTTAATTTAGAGATAAAAATGTTTATTTTATTTTAAATTCCCCTTACCTGCTTTTTTTGTGTTAAACTATTGCACAGATATAAAAAGGTTTAAAGAAAGATAGATATAATTAGCAATGAATTGAACGATTTATATATATAAAAAAATTATAGTTTAAAAAAACACCCTTTTTTTACAGTGAATCGAACTAAGTTGTAACTTGATCTTTTAGTTACCAAATCTGGAATTAGTCACCAAATCTGGAAATAGGATCAGAAAATGGGAAATCGTTAATCCTGATGATCCTGATTAGGACAATGGAACAAAATTATTAAATTATTTTATTGTCATACAAGACAATACTGGACAAGTGAGCCAAAATTTCGAATTAATTTGATCTTTTAAAGTGGGTAAAAATTGAGTTCAAAGATTCCGTTACCTACAAGTGAAATTTATAAAAAAGCGTGTTAATAAAAACACGCCATCGAAAGCGCAGAGGAGTAGTCGTAATACTAAAAATTAAAACCTGTGGCCTATAGAAGTTGAATCCC
Source organism: Trichonephila clavata (assembly GCA_019973975.1). Taxonomy (NCBI): domain Eukaryota; kingdom Metazoa; phylum Arthropoda; class Arachnida; order Araneae; family Nephilidae; genus Trichonephila; species Trichonephila clavata. The sequence goes on from BMAO01010724.1 coordinate 84,554, forward strand.
CAAACTTCATCTTTGTGTACATCTCCATATATATAATTCCCCTTAAACATAGCCGGTCGCGAGTTCACTACCTCGATCAACCGTTCCTGAATGTGAAGTAAGAATTCTATGTCTTATTTTATTGGCGGGAGTGAGTGTTTATTTACGTCGCACTGAAAAACGACACGATGGCAATTGGCAACATGGTTCAACTAATTCATGGTTCAAAATTACTTGAACCATGAATTAGCAAGAGGACGACACCTGAGTGGACACTCCCCTCTCCAAACTACACCAACGGGAGGACTTTGAGACTCGGCAGATTTAATTTGGATCAGGCCCTCTACAGGCTGGACTTCAGCGGCACGATGGCTCGATCTTATGGCGCGCTATCCTGAGTTCGTGACCCTGACCACTAGACTGCCGTAGACCACGCAATCTGTTAGTAAGGAATTGACCAAAGGAATCAGAAATCTGGCTTTGCAGAGATTATAGGACAGTTGAGAAGTTATAATTTATTTTTGCTTGTTTTATGCAGTTTTATTTCAGTACTAAAACATATAAAAAAAATACAAGTATAGAAAGTGAAAATAATAATAACTGGCTCCTTGTGTATATTGTTATGTGGCTTCAGTAAATCACTAAGGAATATTTAACGACTTTGCAAATTTTAAATTAAGCTTATTAATTCAAAAGTGGGTGAAGGAATGGTCTTTTTTTTAATGATCTTTACACCCAACTATTTTTTTACACGATTTTGAAATAACACGGTGCACGAATTTAACAAATGATTTTTTTACACAAATTTTTTGAAAAAGCACGATTCCCGAGAGGATTTGGGGATTCATGTCCATTGGACGAGGAAGATTTGATCGAATTCATGACAATTTAAGTTAATAATAATTTTCTTAATAAAAAAAAATTATGTACCATGTTTTTATAACCATTTTCATGCATTATCATCCACTTCTGAGCTATAGTCCAAATTTCAAGTCTCTAGCTCATCGGGAAGTTAGTTTTTAATCAATTACAAAGTTCCACCCGGACAGACATACAACAAAGCGAGTTAATAAAAAGAAACATGGCAACCAGGGGGCCCCTCTTTGATCCCAGAGCCCCGAAATTACATACGCAGACGTAAGTCTACCCGTGTTATCGACAGGTAGCCTTTGTTTGAGTAAATTCGTGTAAGTTCCGGAGTTATGGGGGCCCTTTGTCGAAATCGGGGCCCGGCTTCAAGATTAGAACTTCTTTTCTTCTTTCAAGACTAGAACTTCTTTCTAACCATTTTCATGCATTGTCATCAGCTTCTGACCTATGGTCCAAATTTCAAGTCTCTAGCACATCGGGAAGTTAGTTTAAAATCAATTACAAAATTCCACCCGGACAGACAAGAAAGCGAGCGGACACAATGAAGATATTCGTATTTAGAATAAATTTCCTTTCTTTTTTTGTTTTGTCTTTGTGTGTTTCTAGAATGCTACCCAACACGTGCTTTACGAAAAGAAAAAGTTAAGTCACACATGAACACTTTCCAGTAACTCATTTAATTTTTAATTTCTTTCTATACTTTTAACTCTTCACAATGGTAAAGAGCTTGTTCCACAGAGATCTACAGCAGTTCCACGTCTTGCCTCATAAAGAAGGCAATATACTTAATTAAAAGATCGCATGATTTCCGTGCAACACATTCAGACGTCAGGTTTCCGAAAAGCCCATTTTCGCTTTTACCAACGTCAGCTAGCGAGATATTAATAAATGCACAAGGATAAGTGTTTAGATGAAGCACACTTTATCATATTTAACACGTGATTCCTCTTTTAATTTTTTCGACATAATTTAGTAGAAGAAACGTTTATGTTTGTGTGCATTTCATAACATTTGCAAGATGGACTACGCGAATTCAATTTTCATGACTAAACGCAAACAAAACAATATTTAGTGAGTCCATGATGATCTTTGCAAGAATGCAAAATAATTCATTGCCAGTAAATAAAGTTGAAAGACTTTGTACTTGTAGCAGTGGTGTAACGGAGAATATTAGGACCCCATGCAAAGTCAAGTCTTGGGCCGCAAGCCGTACTTAGCACCAGTCAGGCTTCGCCCCCCCCCCCCGCAATGCGGGGTGTACATTACGTTACTGGCTTGTAGCTCTTGATATGAAATTAGTGCAGAAAATAAATTGAATAAAACTCTGCCGCTATTTTATGTAACTTATTTTTATTAATTTTTATGATACAATTTATACCTTTTCTGGGAATGAACGCAATCATTTCAAAAAAGATGCTCTCTTCAGAATAATACAAATCCACAATGTTGAGCCAGAACAATTTCCTGTCCCTGCTCTACAGCAATTGGAGACTGACCTTATAGTTTCGAACTATGTCAAGTCACGAGAACATCTCTTGATTTGGTATCCCACTCTCCGAGCTCACACACCGCGCCAACGAAAGGACTTCCGATACACGATAGATTTAACGTGCATCAGCTCATCTACACGGTGGGTCTTCATTGGCTTCAGGATTCGAACCCTCCACTTTCCGGGTAGAAAATGCTGGGAATAGTATTCTTAATACTTCGTCTACGTTGTTGAAATGACGGATATATTCTGTTTAACCACAACTACAATTGTATTCGTAAGGATAGGGCTTTTTCAAGACCCTTAGCTATATTTATGGTTTTAAAATTTATGTAAAAAAAATTTGGGCAAAACAAGTTGAACTATTCTTTTTACGAAGCATCTAAATTTCAATTTAGCAATCCGCACTGATAATACGGCCTTGATCAAAACATGGGATTTATTTCTTCATAGTTGAAAGAAAAATAAGTAATAAGTTTTTTTTAAAAAAAACACGAAATCACAGGCATCTATTCTTAAACATTAAAAAAATGTCCCGTCAAGCCTATGGAAAACCTCAAAATCCAACACGCGACAATAAGTTAATAAGTGAACCCTAATCAATCAGATACTGATCTCAAAAAAGAAGAAGAAATTACGTTCAATATATGAGATAGTTTTTAACAGCATCCTGTTCAGTTTGTTTCGATAGCTTTTTCGCTTTCGATTGCATCACTTGGAACATAGCCAGAGCTCTGGACTTCGACAGAAGTCTGAATGTACTCAATGACAGATGCCCAATAATAAAAAAAGAGGAAAGACCTCATTTAAAAGTTGCATTGACTTTGAAAACTATACGTATGAAAGGGGTTAAAGCAATTCAAGCGAAAAATCTCCGTTTAGAGAAATTATCTTTCTTCAATACTATGAGACCAAGCAGTTGCCATGGCAACATATTCACAAAAATTGGTTTCGCGATTTAAAATTATTATTACCATTTCTTGTTGTTGTTGCGTGAATCGAAATGAAACACACTTACAGCTTCTTGAAACTTTACATTTTGAATTATGTTAGATGTTACATAAGCAACAAAATTTGATAGAAATTCTTCCTTTTCTGAAAACAAAATTTCTGCCTTCTAGCAAATTTAACTCGTATGGCATAGAATGAACAATAAGTGAGTGAGTGAATATTATGTCGCACTTTTCAGCTACACGAAGGCTTTGTGGCGAGGGACCTCGTAATTTTGAACCATGGTCAAGTGTCGAGGACGACACCTGAGCTGGTACCCCCTCTCCTAACTACCACACCACACCAACAGGAGGACGTTTGAGCTCTCAACAGATTTAACGTGCATCGCTCCCCTACCCGGCGGGTCTTTAGTAGTACTGGGCTCGAACTCATGACATGCCAGCCACGATCCGATACCTTGACCACTAGAACAATAAAGAACAAATTAAGGAGAAACGATGCCAATTCGGGCCAGTCAAAGTTGCTTGGCTAGTTTTCCCCCCAAAAGTAATGCCAAATCAAAATGGTCGCGAGGCAAAAATGGCGGCCTCTATCTCTCTCTCTCATAACTGTTTAACAAATTTGTATGATTAAATTATTTTTCAGTCATTTTTTTCAGATTAATATTAATCTGAAAATCATAAATTTTAAAGAATACATCTACCGATATGGCGTAGTAAAATTTAATAATTGTATTGCATCAAAAATAAATAACCTTTTAAATAAAATACGTAAACATATACATAATTTTTAAGCAAATTCTGTTCATGTTCAAATGAAAGAGATTTTCAGTGCCTTGTACACTCATGGAATGACTTTACCGACGAATCTGATATGATATCCTTGTTCAAATGAAAAATTTCCTCTAAGAACGAATTCTGGGCATAAAGCGTTATCTGGAGAATTATTTAGTTTTGTTCTTTAAAAAAAAAAAAAAAAAAAAAAAAAAAAAAAAAAAAAAAACCCTCAGATTTTTTAAAAAAAATACTGAGTTACATTTTTTGATTCCACATAATACAATAATAGTACAGGTGTTGTTGTTATTTCTTATGCCACCTGATCTCGACTGCGTCAGATTCAGGCCCTCGAAATTCATCATGGCAAGGGGCTAGATGTACGCCTGTCGTTGACCATAGCCTTGAGCATCATTCAGGTGATAGTACGATTTAGCTTGGTTCCACCCCAATTTTGAGGGAGAACACCCTGGGGAGAGTCAGGGACCCTTCCCCTTCCACCAACCTCACGAGAGGACTTGTGGCTCGACGGTTATTTAAAGTACCCCCCTGTCGCAAAGGGGAACTATACATTTACAAACATCCATGTCTTCTCCGGATTTCGAACCCAGGCCTACGGTACAGTAGTCAGCGTCGCTAACCACTATACCGGATGGGCGACACAATAATAGTAATAAAAATAGTTATCATTTACGTGGCTCTAAATAAACACTCGTTAGCAAGCAATATAAGACTAGCAGCAAAACGTCCGCTTAAGTGGGTATTTCATGATGTCGTTTGACTATATTCTGTTTATAAGTAATTCATATCTAAGTCCTAGCATTAAGCTTTCGATTGCATTGAAAGGAATTCTTACAGCCCTCGATTCTTGATTCAAAGAAGACAAGTCTTGAATTTCTAAAACGGCAATACATTTATCTATAACAGCCTTATAACCTCCTCAATTTTCGAAAAAATCGTTCTTAGCAGTTTCAAAAAAGAAACATTATTACCAAATTTCAAGTCTCTACGTCTATTAGGTTAAAAACGTGAATTTTTGTCTATGGAATCCCTACAATTCCCTTAAAAGTCGATTTCTGCAAAATCCGTTCTTTGCATGTCTCTACTCAACAAAAGAAACATGTTTGTTAGATATCAAGTCTGTAAATCTAATAGTTCAAGAATGGGAATTTTTGCTTGTAAATCCCCGCAACCTTTTTTGAGGTCGATTTCTACCAAAGCCATACTGAATGGATCTTTTCTCAAGAAATGAATCATGCCTGCCAAATTTCAAGCATATATAGTTCTAATAGTTCCGGAGATCTCTTGAAGAATGAGTAAGTGAAGGAATGAATGAACTACACTTTTCTCCTTTATATATATATGTAGATTACCTATAATATATAACTAAACATATTTTATTGCTTTTGATTTCCTAGAGAACTAGAACAATTTTAAGAATAGTTCACAGCAACCAGTGAGAAATTACTCTCGAAATGAAGATATAAGTGAACTGTGTGAATGTCTGTGACGAATTTATGTGATAAGAGAGAAATAATTCTTAACTAATCTTAGATATGTGACGAGGGAAAAGAAGGACTCACCACAACTTGATTCATCTGTGTTATCTCCGCAATCGTTGTCATCGTCGCAATGCCATGTCATAGGAATACATCGTCCGTTGCCACACTCAAACTGGTGAGAGGGGCAGTGAGCTGTGAAATATAAAAAGTGAAGTGAAGAGAAAGTTCTCCGCATACCTATTTATCGAATATAAATTGAATATTTAAAATTTCCATTATTGTTTTCTTTCGAATTACGGTTTATTTTATGAGCGTGTAAATATTTCAAAATATTTCATTTGTAATGGAATAAAAAATCATTGATAACTAAGAAAGTACAATTACAATAAAGAAAATAAAAGATAAAAAAGTAAATAAAGAGTAATAAACTGGAACATTTTTGATGTTTGTAATCATTGAAAAAACTTACCATTCAGAATGGTTTTTATCATTTTTATCGGGTTTTATACGATTTATTTTATATTAAGGTATCCGACTACCCTAAAACTGTGAATTTTGCCAAAAATTGACAAATTTTTTTTATGATTTTATTTTATGGGCCATCTTATTAACTATATAAAAATACCAAGTTTATCATTCTCCGTTTACTAGAACAAAAACTACAAGTGTTTTAGTAAAAGCAGATGCCATTACTTTAAGCAAGATGTCATACTTTAAAACGCGTTTTACTCGAAATGTGATTTTTGAAAATAGCCAAACGGGTTCAGCGATTGCTAAAAAAGTTTCAAACATAATTAACTGAAATTTTTTCTATGAGTTCTGTATCATAGTAGAATTGTTTTAGCCTTCAGATTTATCAATCACTGTTTTATTACAAAATTTACAGTCCCTTATGTGAATATAATCACTTTCTTTTTAAGCATTTACATATAATAACCGAGATAAAATGCCCTGGTTTTTGTAAAAAAGAAAATACCTCTTATCCTGAAGGTCATTTCAAAATTGAATAATATAGCAACACATTAGATTGAAAAAATTGAAAAATTGTTCATAAACCTTTGGTGCAGAACGGGCCGCGTTTATTCTATTTTTTGTCAATTTTTACCTATTTTTTCCCGTTTTAGTAATAATAATTTCTTTTTCTCTTCTTAATTTTAGCACATTTTTCTTAAAATGCACTAAACAAATCTAAAAATAACAAACAAAAAAAATCCTCTTTTTTCTTTTTTTTTAAAAAAAAAGTTGTCGCAACCAGTCGGATACCTTAATGAATAGACACAATTAATTTAATTTATAAGTTAAAAATAAACTATTGAAAAGAATTATAAATGAGCAAATGCAACCGAGAATATTCCATCACAACATTAGTATTTTATGCAATTTATTAGAAGGTAGATTCCTTAAATAATAATTTTAAAAAAAAAGAAATCTCATAATTTAAGACCACAGACAAGTCAAAATTATGTACTATAATAATATACATGCTGAAAATATTTTCTGTCTATTCCTTATATCATGTCTAACATTTCAACAGTTTTAAGAAAAAAAATTTATGTTAATACACATATATGGTCTTATTTTACAAGATTCAAAATAACTGTGATTTAAATCAAAAATTTTTTGTTGATAATTTTGCATACTATATGATAATGCAAATAAATTAACCGTAGCAAATTTTTATGAACTATAAGTACTAAAATAAAATAAAAAACGCTATAAATACTCAACATAAAGCAAAATGCAGAAGAAAACTTAAGGTATTCCCCCCCCCCCAAAGAGAATTGCTGCTGAAAAATTTCGATAAGTTATGGTTTAAACTTCCTTTTCAACTTTATTCTGACACAAAAGAATTTCTCTAAAACGATTGCCTATGCCTTAATTTGATTCTGTTTTAGCACATTTATAAAAGACAGGGGGGAAATATATTAGTTGTGTTTTTTTTGTAATAAATTCTTACAATATTTCTTTCTCTAGAGTGACTAAAAACTTTTAAAATATTTGCGCCTGTAAAATGTGCTTTTCTTATTCAAAATATTTAATCTCAATTACGCAACTTACCATTCTTTTCCTACCATTTCCTTGTAAATAATTATTGGAAAAATATTTTTTAAATTTGAAACAGATTAAATATATATATATATATATATATATATATATATACACTAAATTTAAAGGTAAGAATGAAAACATAATTTTAAGAACTAATTATAGGTAATATTTTATTTTTTTAAATAATTCATATAAATAATATTGGCAATAAATTTATTTATGTACATAAATGCTTAAAATATATTTCGTCTTTTTTGACTCCAGTAATTCAAAAGAACTTTCACTTATATTTTCAACATATTAAAATTAAATAAGCTAACGAAAATGTATTTCACATTTCTTTCAATTTTCACATTAATAACGGCATTACGCTTTTAATTTTACATTTGTTACTGAGATAAATAGGGTTTTTACTACAATAGATATGTATATAATTTTTAATAAACTATCCTGGAGAGGAACTAAAATGACTTGAATACTAAAGATAAAAAATATCATTGAGATTTGGAAGCTGAAAAAGATGAAGATGCTACAGTATTATAAACATGTTTGACTGAAGACAGCTTTTAAACTCTCTTACAAAAAAGTGAGATTTAACCAGTGGGTATATATATATATATATATATAACTGCAAAAATTTCACAGTTAATTTATGCAATTAGTTATAAAAATAGTGCAAACGCAAAACTGTAATTAACTAAATTTGAGAATTTAAAATTGAAATCAATTTATTTAAAAATCTAAATAAATCGATCCTTTTTACAAGATTTTTATCATTTTTATCCTTGTTTAAAAGAACAGTTTCCTACGTGTGACATTATATTGTAACTCATCACTAACTTAAACATTTAACTTGGAATGTTATATTTGGTTTAAATATACTTCATGTAGATCAGTTTAATTTAAAATTTAATTAATTTATTTAACGTTAATTGAAATTAATTAACTCATAAAATGTACTACCTTATAAATTATAAAGCATTAATTTATAAATATAAACTATATGCGTAAAAATGCATATTCTAAGTTTATAATTGAAAAAAGAAAAGGAAATAGGTCTTTATTTATATATTGCCCTAGTAGGATTTTTTATTGTGCATTTAATAAAATCATAATATAAATAAAGTTAATATAAATGAAATAAAAAAATAAAGTTAAAATTAAAAGTTATAAAATAAAAACTTACCACTAGATGACTTTACAAATAATATACATAAAACTAAAAATGCTAGATGAGCACTCCCTTTTTGAAGTGAAGGCCTTAACATGTTTAATTCGGTACTAAATTGGGCAAATAAATTATTCTAAGCGAAAGATCTGCAGTCTTTCGAATCCTGAATCCAAATGTCGCTCAAAACGAAAACAATCAAATTTGTACGGAAGCGGAGCGAAACGACATTGAATCCCGCGGTTGTAGGGTTACCTTCAGCCAACCTGAAATTGTGTCGCCAAGCAACGTCGCCAAGGGGCAGATGAACTGGGCACATGGAGTTGAACTGGTGTTCGCGGGTTTTCACTTGATTAAGTGTTGGAAGAACGTTCCGAAAGCAGAACGTGCTTCATATATGCCCATCACCCTTTTCTTTCTTTCTGGAACATTTGGTTATCTCGAGGAATATATTAAATTCAGACTGCTTGGTAACTTGAATTGAATTCACAAAGAAAAGGGCATTTTCCTTTTTGATATTAACTCTTAACATTTAAAAGGGAAATTGACAATTGCACGAATCTCGTCTTGTGAGACTGACTGACTACTATATTAAAAGTCATGTGTTGAAATTTTTTTTTAAATTTGTAAACTTTCAAAGAGAGACAAGCTTTGGGATACGTAATACCAATAGCACTTCAGAAAAATTTAGAATAAATCAATTTACTTTCCAAGCTTTTTTGTATGAGAAACTTTTTTTAAAAAAATTCCATTTCTAAATATTTTTATTTTTTAGAAATGATACCTGGAGACCGCGTTTGTAATAGTTATTTCGAAATATAAAATTAAACATAAAAATTTTGTTATAATGAACTTGATAATGTGGCTTTGTGTGGGAATTAGCTGATAGAGATATGAACTCTTCTATTCTCCTGTTAGTATGATTGAAGTTCAAAATTATGAGGTCATTTATTTATAGTTCTAATGCAACTTTAATTATGGTCCACCAACCAACACCTTTAAAAGGAATTACAATTTATATTATTCCAAGGAAACATTCCAATAAGAATCTTTTTTTTTTTTTTTTGCCTTGTGCAGCTACTGCATAAAGGCATAAAGTTGATTTATTCCAAAGTTGGAATTTTGGATTGTGCGTTTTATTTTAATTACCTTATCAAAGCTACTAAATAATTTAGTGGCATTGGACTTCTTCCCTTTTGAATCGCAGTTATATATCGTGAATAACATCTGAGCTGCCTTGTAAGAGTCCAAATTCCACACTACGTCACACGAGGACTTTGAGGCCTATTTGGTACTAACAAGCGGCAGTTCCCATTGTTTCCCATAATGATCATTTTAGGCATGGAATTTTGAGCTGGAACCAGTCAGACCTTGGTGTTTACCTACTATTATCTCTACAATCTAAAAAAAAATTAAACTGCTTACACAGATTATATAGATATTTACAAAATATAATCCATTCAAATATGTATCTTTGAAATTTTTTTAGAATCGCAATTTGGCTCAGTATAGCTTTTATTACAATTAGGTTTATTTACTATGGAAAAATTTTTTATGCTTTTTTTACGTTTCTTTAAAAAAAAAAAACGTTCTATTTTTATTGCAAGTAGCATACCATTATTCATAGTTTTTAAGACATTTTTTTTTTCAGACATCGTTTGTGTGATGCTAGACCTGCTTCACTCAATGTAACTTTGTGCCAGCAACTCGTTTCCTTTTACTACACCCCTTGTGGGAGGAGGGGAGAGAATTCCTTTCACACGGGGACACAAAGTTGATTGAAAGAAAAGGGCTGCACTCATCGGTACAATGACTGAGTCCGAAGAAGCAATAAAAAGCTTTCTCCACTTTCAATACACAAGTATTTGCTTGTGAAGAGCGTAGCTTCCACAATATCCTTTCACTTGAGTCAACTAGTCGGGAGGAGAACATGTATTTTCGAGATTGAGGGAGTAAGGAAGTACCAGATGACGTGAGTGAAGGAACCCAGGCGATTTCTATTCAAATCTAGCTCTCGACTGTCTGCTCGTTCAGTTTGGTGCAACACAAATTAGGTCTTTAGTTTAAAATTGGTGCTTAAAATTAGTTCGCATAGCTCGGACTTCGTTATCTTTTGATAATTTATTGTTTATTATGGTACTGAAATTAAAAACGACGAATTGAAGCGATTGGAAAACAAACTTACAAATTGTAATTCTAAAAAATTCCTTGAGAAAACATTTGAAAAATCATAAATGCTTGAAATCCTGCTTCGAATTTCTTGTTCATTTATGATCGATCGTGTTATGCATAGAGGTTATTTTATGGAAATGTTTTTTCAGACAGAAAAGTGTTCCAAAATTTATATCTTATCCTGATTCCACTATCTTCTAAAAAGCAACATATTTCACGATACTACTCATTTTCGAACGACCTTGTGATTCACCCCAGAAATTCAATGCGTTCTTTTCTTTTTCTCCGTATTCAGTTTTTTTTGTCATCTTCATAAAATTACACATCACACTATTATAATTCATTTTTTCAAAAAAATATTTCAGATTTTTTTTGTTTGTGTATAGTAATAAAAAAAAGAAACGAGCCTTACAGTAGTCGCATACAATGTGTAACATCTGACATGTTATCGTGGTAAATTCGCAATAGCAACATAAATCCTGAAAAAAAACGAATCGAGTATGATTGGAAATAATTTTCTACGGAATAATTATATCTTTAATGAAAATTTTATTTAATTAACACAAAGAGTAATGCAATTTTTTATCAAAAATAATTATTCTTGTTCAATTTGGGGAAGAGCGATAATGATAACTTATGATAACTAAAATATGACTTATATACTTGTGTTTTCAAAGTATTTAAAAGCCGTTGAAAAATAGCGTCAATAACAGTACCACTGTTAGTTGTCGAAACATTTCGATTTGTGTTCATTTCGAGCTTGAGTTCATCATTTAAAAAAGTTACGAGTGGCTCGGCTTCTAGAAAACTGAAGTTAACTTTAAAATCACCACTCAAAATCATGGGAAGCGAGTGATAGTTTTTTTAAAAAAAGAGCAGAACCACCTTCGGTATATGGTAAAAGTAAAAAATGCAGGAAATCTTTAATTTTTTGAACCATTTGATTCGGAGAAATGTATACGACCACCGAAATCACTGTTGCCCATTTTCAAATAAGCATCCTGTCGCACATATATCCTCAATAGCTTGAATAACAATACCCAAGACACATGTTTGACGATAAGTTATTTCCATATGGGAGCCACAACATGTGAGTTGTTCTGTTTGAAATAGATCGCAACACCAGCAGCTCTGTGGCCCGGTCGTTTAAATTGTACGCAGCAATCGAAGTCAGGTATCGAAACACGTTCGTCATTGTCTAACCATGTCTCTGCCAAAAGGACTTAGCTTCTTCTCTGATCCTAAAGTGAAAAAACAAAAACAAAGATCCCACGGCCTAGACCGCAGGGGGTGGGGGATGAGGGCGGAGCCCCTCCCGAATGAAGGGGAAAAAACAGAACTTCACTGAATAGCGCTCGCTTCCCCAACTTCCTGTTACGCATTTCCGTCCCTTTTCACGAAATCACTCCCACAAATCTCCAGCAATCGAGAGGAAAGATGTTACACATCAATTTTTTTGTCTCTCATTCTCTTTTTTTATTCGTTCCATTATTATGTTCGCGATAAAACTTACATCGATGTTTTTTACATCCTTCCAAGATGCATCCAAACCGGAGAAACTGGCGCGGTTGCAGTGGAAAGCGAGGCGTCTCGAGACACCTCTTTTCATCACGAGCGATGAGTAGTGAAGGCTACGGCGAAGATCGTGAAGTGCGTTCTTCCAAATTGTTTGACCTTATTACATCGTTGCTTTCGCGTGATGGAAACGTGATAATCGGTCTCTGAGCAAATGTTGTGCTCTCTCTCTCTCCCACACGAAAAACGGGATGTGGGAAATAATAACATCAACGAAATATCTTGAGCCAGAACGAAACTCAAAATGGAGTTCTGAAATTTAGGTGAACATTAAAATTATTCTGCATTTGAAGAATTTTTTTTAAAGTACGGTACAGAATGCTTGCAAAAAATATTCCAGCTATTAACAGTTACGTTTAAACAAATAGTTACAACGTTGTTGGGGCAAATTAAATTATTCTATTTTTAAAATTGTGCATGTTTGGCGTGGCTATATATCACTAGAAATATAAACGTTATTCACTCGGTAAGACATAGATAGGGAATGTATGGCCCCTATGAATGACTTGTGTATCCTTCATAGAAGCTTCATCTTGTATTAACAGATATTCACTTATTTAGATAACGACAATTTAAAAATATATAGAATTACATAAAGGACGGTATAAATGCAAGTTTCGTTGTTACTGGTGTCATATAACTAATTGTATATTGGAATGAGAAAAAATATCACTTAAAAATGGCGACTCTACCGGACATATGATACTTCCTCTCACTATCCTCTCAAACTGCTCTCACTGTCCTTTCTATCTCCTCTCACTGTTTTCTATATATATATCCTCAGTCTGTCTTCTATATCTCTCTTCTCTATCTGATTTCTACACAAAAACTGCTTTTTTACTTTTCATGTTCGTAAAAAGACTATTATAACTTGTCGTTTATCGGGCTTATACTGTGTTAGTAGTCATACATTTATTATTATTTTATAAATTCGGTGGTTTGTGTTTTTTTCCCTTGCTGGTCTAATTAAAACGAAGTCTTCACAATGTGGCAAAACAGTTCTTCGTCTCTGCAATGGAGGAACTATTTCCAGACTCTGTTCGGTATGTTCGGTGTAACACTCCGGATGGCTGTAATTATTCGTGTATTCGGTATGTTAATGTTCGCCAGTATTTTTTTTTTGTTTTGTTTAATGTAGTCCTAAAGAAAAAAAAAATGCCGTGAGCTTAATCGATTTCTTGAGAGAGTGAGTGAGTGTTTATTAGTGTCGCACTGTAAAGCAACACTAGGTTTTTGTTCGACGGATCTCGGAATTTTGAACCACTGTCAAATGACGAGGGAATCACCTCTAGATTTTAGAGGCCATTGATTGAGAACAAGGGCATCATCTGCTCAATAACCAGTATTTATCGTTGCTACAACTTGTCATTTAATAACTCTTGATGACTTCCCAATAAAGAACTTGCGAACTTCTCATTCATTATCATTTGTAAAATGCTGCGTTTATTTTTGTTTATTTATTTATTTTCGAAGTAAATACATCTTTGCCCTTCAAAATTGGTGCATTCCTTCGTAAACATTCTGCATAATACGTACTATCCTCTCGACTTATAACCTATGCGTTTTACAACTTCCTAAAAATAAATAAATGAAGATCGTAAACAAAATAAAACAGTTACGTTGGTAAGACAATAATACGTACAATTAGGTACATAATACGTATTTAATATGTCACATTAAATGCAATAATTATAGCATATAGATTGAATTTTGTGTTCCTGTACGATTTTTTTAGGCTTTTGATAGAAAATAGTGTAGAAAAATATTACTTACAGAAATAGGTTGTAAACTGGTGTCCAAAATTAAGGCTACAAACAAAAAAAAAAACAAAAAAAAAACTGCAATATCTTCAGATATAATGTTTTATTTGTAATAAATTTATATATATACGTTCCTCATACTCTGAGAATACTTATGCTAACAAATAAAAACTTAATGGGGTTTACTTCTTGTTTTATGCAAATTAGATAAAAAAATAATTGTCAAATCATGCTGTGTAATAATTAAAAAACTGAATGTGTTGCTGCTTTGCAGGCCTTGCAACGAGCTCTCGTATTACAAATTAGGTTGTTAATGTCATCTTGCGGCAACTATCCCCCCTCTTCTATAAGCGTAAATTTTTACGTCTGGCATGTGTTTGTAGGGTATTGACATCCAACAATGGCTTTTCCTAAAGCATTTCAAACATGCTTGATAGAATTTAGGTAGAGAGATTTTGCTGGCTATTCCCCATCCGGAAATTACACTATTCCTCAAGAAAGTCTTCGACAAGATTAGTTCTGTGCGGCCTCACATTATCGTCCAAAAAATAAAATCTTAACCAATTGTTCCTCTAAACAGTCTTACATGATGTTCAAGAACTTCATCTTTATATCGCTGTGCAGTAACAGAACCCATATCAAAGTATGTAGTGGTGTACAGCCGCCTAACATAGTGCCTCTCCAAACAAGAATTCCACCCCACCCCCAATCGACCATATTCTTTTATTTCAGAAGGATGGTCATGAATCCTTTGTAATGGACCTTATTTAACAAACATCTTAAGAGTTATGGACATTTACGAATCGCGAAAAAATCCGAAAGTAACTCTAAGGATAAATGTATAGCTTTTTTGTAAGTTACTGAATGTCATTTGCAAGAGAGATGAAATTGTTTGAGGAGAGAAAATTGCGTGTACTCTGTTTTCCGCTTTGGGTTCTACTTATGTATGTGGACAAATCTTCCCACATGTGGAAAATATTTCGAATCCACAAAGAAATTGCTTAACAACTGAATGTTGAAAATCATACTAAATTGAGTCACAAACTATAATACTCCTGATTTTGCGATATTAAAGTACCAAGCACCAGGTTTACCTTTAAATTTTTCTTTTTCTTTTTATAAAGGGAAATGCGCTTATATTTTAAATTGTTTATTTCTGATTTTAATATAAATATGCTTAAAAATACATAATGTGTTAAGGCCGCCTTTACCATTTGTATTTCTTGTTAATTTAAAGAACGCCAAGGATCCCATCATTTGGGTTGTTAGAAACCATTTGGCATTAAACGTCCGTTGTAAGATCAGGCTGTGAGCCTAGCAAACCTTCGGTCTTAATTCATTAAAGTTTTCAAAGGTAATACAGTCCAGCGTTTTTTATTGAGTTAAATTTATATTCTTGCCTCCGATATATGTGTACAATTTAAAATTTTTTATATTTTTGTTGAAGAAATAGTTATATTTTATGCTGTTTATTTTTATGTTAAGAAATATCTTAAAATGATGCAAAAATAATATATAATGAAACTGCAAATATCTATATTCTCAACTTCTATTCTCTCATTCTGCATGCATTATCGCGGGAATCCAATCGTTTCAAAAATGTCCTACGGTGTGGCACGCTGAATCATATTGGTAGACTGACTTGGCACGCCACGTCTAAAAGGTTGCCGACCCCTGTTTTAGACACATTAGTGAGCCGTTCTATCCATTCTCGATGGATTGAAGGTGTGCCAAGCTTGAAAATCTTGTCGTATGGACATGAATTTGATTTGTACAAGTGGGGTTACCAAATATGTCACTGATGATATGCTATGTAGAGCGCTTTAAATTTATCGAGGCCAAAGTCCTTCCATTGGCGTAGCGCAGAAGCTCAGGTGTTGTCATTTGACCGAGGCTCAAAATTATGAGGTGTCTCTGAACAGGTACTCAACTTGTCAAATTTAGAAATTGATTTAAGGAAATTAATTTTACTGTATGTCCCAATCCTATTAGCATTGTTAACTTACAGAGGTGATCAATGCAAATAAAATTGTGTCCCTCTAATGCAATGTGATGCATATTATTATTGTGAAAATTATGGAAGTTATCAACCTTCGGAGGCCCCCTACTGTATCGAGAATTTCTTTCAGTGAAGAGTATCGAGTACTCAAGAGTATTCGATTTTTAGCCAACCTCTTTAGTTGAAATCGCAGATGCTAAGTTAGCGATGTTGATTATTTGTTGCGCAGCAAATGAGTAATCAAAAATAAAGATTAGCAGAAGCTTTACAAACACTGACGCTGCAAAAAAGGAAAAAAGTTAATAGGGAGCGGCAGTTGAGTTCTCGTTTTCTTATTTACTGTTTTTAGAGTTTAGCGTGTTTTTTCTTTAGTATTGAAATCTTAACCTTCGACAGTCTTATCATTGATCAGGCCAAAGGTTACGCTAATTATACGCTGTCCTGATATGGATCACTCATCTAAATAATAATTCTTTGTGCCACTTGGAAGGCTTACGAGATAATTCTTTTATTCCAACTTTTGTGAGAAATGTTGTCGTTGTTGCTTCTGATTGCTCTTTACATTTTTTAATAAAGGCTTTTCAAAAATTCTAAATCGACTATCAATATTTACATTTTTCGCGATAGCAGTAATTCGGATCTATTGATATTCGAATTTCTTGTTTCAAATCCTCTTGGAGCAGGAAAGCCTACACCAAGTCCATTTGACCTTTCCGCATAATAATGTCACAAACCAGGTCTTGGTCTTTAAACAACTGTCGTAGGAAAATGCCCCAGCAGTCCAGAAGATAAGCAGGAGAAGCAGGGACAGGTAAAGAAAGACTTTACCCCCTGCATAAAGGTCATACATCACAGGTAACCGCTTCTAAAGCGCACCAAGGCTGTCTGAAGAGTCCTGGACGAATTTAATTGTATGAAAAAATCTAAAGACAGTTCTGCTTAAGAAACAATTATATGCATTTTTGCACATTTAAAATCAAAATTATTTTTTTATAATGATTAGTTAACTATACTATATTTATTAGTTATTGTTCACATAATTTTGTTGAAAAATGTACTTTTTTTACTAGAAATAATGATCGGGAAGTCGGCTTAACTGACCCTGAAATAAAAGGCATTATTAAGAAAAATAATTTTTTTTTCGCTTAAGGGTATCACAGTACGATTCAATTGACAAAAATCGGTCCAAAAATAAAATTTAATTTTTTTAGCTTAAATTATTCTTTATATACTTTTCTATAATCCTGACAAAATTTGAAAGCTCTAAACTTAAAAAACGCAGAATTAGGATCGCTTTTAAGTTCGTTTTTATTCACATCCCTAAGGCAAATCAAAACTTTAAATTTACTTATCTCGGAAAGATAAAATATCCTGTTTGTCTTCATTTAAAATGCTAAGGCTTTTTTCTACTGTGCCAAATGCTTTGAATTTTTTCTTACCTATTGCTAACAGTACATGTAACAAAAGGTATGCATTTTTGAATAACATACCAACATACATTACATACCAATAACATACCAACATACAATAATAACATACATTTTGAAAACCCATACCAACTTTTGTTATGCATAGTTTGAGGTACTTGTAAATCAAACTTCATGCGTGTTCGTAAATTTTTGTAGGAGGAGTAGCATTTTAAAATCACTTCACAAATTTGAAGTTTTTTCCTTAAAAAATTAAATGCCTTGGTTTTTACGAAATTTTGAGCACAAAATCTGTGTTACATAGTATGCACACATAGGAAGCAACCAAAAATTTTTTAAAAATCCTTAAATTAAAATTTTTGCTTAAATCGTACCATGTCCCCTTAAGTTTTTGAAAATGTTGTTAAGCGGTTGATCGTCTCTCGAATGCAACAAATATCCACGAAATTAAAAGATAGATTCTTTCAGAGTAAATCGTTATATACATCTATTTTTTAGCTTTTTAGAGAAATCGCAACAGACTTTCTAAGAGAATTTTTTCTCCAGTGAAACTCTAGCAGACCCAGTGGAAAACAATAAACACACACATTTAAATCTACACTAGCACATATTCAACATCCGACAAATATTAAACGCAGAATTCAAATTCGTAATCACAATATCGCATAAAGTAATGAAACGCACAGTTGTTGTCAAATGTTTGACTCCAATGTTGCTTCCCTGCATCGTCCTTATGCAGGCTTGGAAGAAATTCTTGGAGTTTCAGCAGTTATTTCATTTTATAGTCATTTCAGAATCTTCTGGATTTTTCTAGGAATATTTTTTATGACTGCGAGTAAAATAAAAAAACATAATAAGCATGAAATGCGAAATACGTCTTACTAAACACACATCTCTTTATATAGTGTTTCTCCCTCCCAACGTTTTCGCTTTCAGGAAATAAAAAAAAAAGGTCACCTTTCTCTTTTCTGTTGTATCAAAATAAACAGGAAGTTCAATCACAGAAGTTTTTGAAGATTTTCTAGGGAACCATTCCCCTGAATAAGAGTATATGACCTTAATTTTTATCTGAATTAAAAAAAATTTTACAAATTTAAGAAGATTATTGGCGTCAGTTCGAAAAAAATATAATTTTTGTAACACGTACATTTTGATAAAATAAAGAAAAAATAAAAATGCAATAGTATTATATAACATTAAATATATAGTGCAAAGTAAATATAAGATTTTTTTAAAAAGATTTGTAAAAAAAAAAAAAAGCGACGGAAAAGGGTTTTACAAGAAATTAAATGCATAATTTTTTTAATTTTTAAAAGTTTTCATCTCTGAAATTATTAAACATGTTATTTAAAAGGAAATGAAAAACATGCTTAAATATATGCTACAGATTAACACTCTATGCCATGAAGATAAAATTAATTTTAAGAAGAGAGAGTGTACGAGAAAGCTGCATTGCTTGCTCAAATGCAATGTGCGAAAATTTTTGCGAACACTAAAATGCATTTTAAATTCCAAAGAAAATAGTAATCTGTTTATTAATGCATATCCTGCTTTCGTCATTCATTTTGTCCACTGCATTTCATCACGTGGTTGCTCCCGTGATCATCGGACTGATATTGGCAATTGAAATGGAAAAAAAAAAAATTGAAAACAAAATTACGCGAGAAATATAGCCAAAATTCACTTCAATGGGCTAAATAACCAAATCTATCATACTTCACGAGTTGTACGTCACAAGTGACGTAAGATCTAAGCTGCTGCCATCTGTGGGATTCGGAAAGAACTCATTTGTATTTTTGCATACAGAACTCGTATTTCGGCGTCAATGTGCCTTTTGAATGATGAAAACACAGGCAGAATTTACGAAAACAAGAAATGATGTAATTTCATGAGCTATTGAAAAGTATTTGCATAAAATCGGAGTCGAGAGGTCGAAAAAAGTGGCTCTACCGGTCGAATTGGAATCAACAGCTGTGCGGACGACCTGACGTGCTTTCACTGCACGGAAATTATGCGCCGGTGTTGCGTCATGCATCTGCGCTAGAAAAGAGGGGAGAGAGGATGGAGTTTACAATCCCGTCAATGAATTCGTCGAGGATACAGCTGTGGTCCTAGTACGCTTATGCTTTTCTTCCGGCAGATCCAAATATGTGCTGATTTTATTGTCCAACATGTAATGACGTAAAAAAAAGCGACAAAATATGTATATTTTGTATGTCGTACGGTCAGGTGGATGCGTGTGTGAAAAAGAATGATCAAAATATTATTTTTCTGTTATTTGTTATGGAATTAAGGAACATACTGCGTACGCATGTATTCATAAACAGATATCAGAATCTAATCACGTGATCTTGTTTAAATAAAATATTTTTTATCAAAGATTGCTGAATTTCATTTAGAATTTCACAAGTTGCTAAATTTTCAGTTTTGAGACACATTGGATTTTTTTTTTTTTTTAAAAGCTTGTGAATATCAATAAAATACTAATTATTAAAATTCAATTTCTTTTTGGAAATATATTTATTTAATAATAACATAATTATCAAGGCATAATTTGTTTGTTGTTTGTGCGAAACAAAACACTCCTGAATAAATTTTTTGTTCAATATGGCTAATATTTATAATACTGTTTATATTTCAAGTCAACTGTGGTATTTGTTTTTAAATGCAGTGGCAAACAAAGAATTTTAATAAGAGTAAATTAAAATTTAGGAAACTATTTTTTTTTTTACTCGGCACTTGATGCATTTTTTACTTGGCACACACATTCTTTATGGAAAGCCAAAAGCATTTTTTGATGACGACAAGATCCGAATTTAGATTTATTTGACGCTTGTAATAATATAATTAGATCCATCAGAAATTATCATCACTATATATGTATGTCATATTCTTATTATATCCTCAGTTATTTTCGAAAATAAATATAACTATACGCATTAGAAGTAGTAATGCGTAACATAATTCAAATGTTCCCGGACTGAGTCTATAATTAAAAAAAAACTAGTTCCAGTTAAGTTGCTGTAAAGCATCCTCCTCCGAAATAAGACCCTTGAGCTATACAGCACAATTTTGTCATCTCTTGTAAAG
Organism: Trichonephila clavata; assembly: GCA_019973975.1. Lineage (NCBI taxonomy): Eukaryota > Metazoa > Arthropoda > Arachnida > Araneae > Nephilidae > Trichonephila > Trichonephila clavata. The sequence goes on from BMAO01010724.1 coordinate 105,358, forward strand.
TTCATCGAAACATTTCTGGAATCCGTTTCTAGCCATGTCCTTTAACTCAGCCTGCAACATTTTTTAAACTTCATCTGTGCTGATTGAAATCGATGACCTTGCTAGTGACTTTCAAGTTAAAGAAATGTTCTGAAGTTTCAGAGAGCGAATATGTACTCTCGCAGAAAACTTTTCAATGTTTTCAGTGGTGCGGGAAGTCTGTGGACGTCCAAAGCGTTCGTCATTTTTGACACTTTCCCTGCCTTCTCTGAAAGGTCGGTACCACTCAAACTCTTGCGTTTGCGATAATATATCACCGACTTAAGCATGCTTCAATATTTCGTAAGTCTCCGTAGCACTCTTTTCCAAGATACACAGCACAAAATTTGACATTATTTTCTGCTCAACAAACGCAATTTCTTTCAATCGCCGGCTGCTAAAGACATCCACGTACAAAATACGATGCCGTGGCAAGCCACCAAACATGTGACTTGGAAAAAACTTTTTTTAAAAAAAGGAAGAATGCAGTGGCACAGAAATGTTACTGTAGTCGCTCTACTACAAAATTTTTTCACGTTACAGGCTCAGTCCGGGAACTTTTGAATCCTACTTCGTATAACAAACATAAAAATAGATAATATTCAAATTTCTCTCTATACAATGTACCATATTATTCTACAGACCATCTAATGCTAAATACTGTTATACACAATAACCGAGGAAAATATTTAATCTAATATTTAATTATTATTTGTTCTAGTAGATAATTATTAGAAGCACTGTATTTCAGATAAGGATTCTTAATTGATTGGTTGTTTTTTTCTTACGTTGTACTTTGAAGCGATACGAGGACTATTGGCGACGGATCTCGTAATTTTAAACCTCGGTCAAATGACGAGGATGATATCTGAGTTAGCACTTCACTCTCCCAATTTCCAAGCTACATCAAAGTGAGGAATTTAAGCCTGGACAGATTTAACGTGCATCCGCCACAAACAATTCTCAAAGATAATTGTTTTTTAAAAGATTACTTAAACAAACTTTATTTATTTCGGGATATTTTTAGAGAGAACTGTCATCCCCTTCCCTCCCCCTCTCAGAGCTAATTTATTGCATATTGGGGTTTCGTGCTTATAACAATATTTTAGTATTAATCATTGCGTACTAAAAGATTTCAGTTATGTTTTTAAGTAATAATAACAGTATAGACCTTTCGTTAATTGTAAAAATTTGATTAATTTTTGCTTGATTTCTTAAAATTTAATTCCTAACTGTTTTTTTCTTCCTTTAAACTGTTATCAGGAGTGCGAGCTGACATTAATATTGCATCTCACACTAAGCCTTTTTATTTAAAAACGCTTTTATAAGTTTCACTTCTATGTAACGGAATCTTTGAACTCGATTTTTACCCACTTTAAAAGGTCGGATTAATTCGAAATTTTGCATACTTGTCAAGGACCGATAACAATACCATAATTTCATAATTTTGCTCCATTGTCCTTATCAGGATCGTCAGGAATAACGATAATCAGATTTGACGACAATTCCATATACCACTTCCAGATTTGGCGACTGATTGCATATACTATTTTCAAATTTGGTGACTAATTCCATATACCATTTCCAAATCTGGAGACTAATTCCAGATTTAGCGACGAAAAGAATAAGGTGTAACCCTAAAAGTGAGTGTGTTAAATTTAAGCTAATTATATACAAGTGTAAAATACACTTGTGGCTCATTCAAATAAAACAAACAAACAAACAAAGTTCTTAATGTGAGAAAGGGAAGGATGGGTGTATGTTAGCAATTTCTTACCATAATCTGAATATTTTTCTGAAAAGGAAAATAAAAAAAGGTTCATGAATGTGAAAAAAAAAATTATTTTCTAACTGCTAAATATTTTTTGTTTTTATAAAGCAATACGCTTAGAAGTGATGATACGAACTAACATCATAGCAATAAGTTAAAAACGTGATAATACGATTGACACTTAATATTACCATGTTTTTATTAACTCGCTTTTTTGAATGTCGGTCCGGGTGGAATTTTGTAATTGATTTTAAACTGACTTCCTGATGAGCTATAGACACTTGAAATTTGAACCCTATCTCAGAAGTGGATGACAATGTATGAAAATGTGAAAAAAGAAAGGAAAAAGAAACGAAAAGGAGGAATTTTATACTTTTTAGTCTGTTATAAAAACATGATACATTAAAATTTTTTTTAATTCGAACTTTTTCTTCTGAACACACTTTTATTTGTTTAACCTGTATCTATAGAGGCGGAATCTAATATAACGACACGGCACTCATCCGAGGTCCCGTAAACGGAGAGAATAAATACCCTTCAGACCCTTTAATTAATATCCATTGAAGAGCGAGACTAATTCCACAGCCACGTAATTCCAGCTCAAAATATCAAACTCCAGGATAAATTCAACAATGAATAAATAATAGTTAAAAAAAACTTAAAAACACGCTTTTATTGCAGATCGAACTAAAAAAAGGAAAAATAAATTATATAGTTTAAAAATAAACTAAAGAACACGCTTTTTTCTGAATCGAACTAAAAAGTAAAAAAATAATTCTTAATAAAGAATAAAATGATGAACGAGAAAATTAATGTCATTGGGGTAAAAGCGTGGGGTGCTTTGCACTACATTTTTACACTAACTCAGGATTTCGGAATAGAAGTTAGTAATTATAACAATTAATATATTTATAGAGAACACCCCACGCTTTTACCCCAATGACTTTAATTTTATCGTTAATCATTTTATTCTTATATTAAGAATTATTTCTTTACTTTTTAGTTCGATTCAGTAAAAGCGTGCTTTTTAGTTTTTTTTTAAAACTATAATATAGTTTTTATATATAGTTTTTATAGTTAATAATATAATATAGTTTTTATAGTTAACTATAATATATTTTTTAACTATATACAGTTTTCTCATCTTTATGGTCTTATTGGTTCTTCGTTGTTTTATCGATTTAATGTGACAATGCGAAAGTTAAGAATTTTTATAATTAATCATTGTTGTTATTTTTACATTATGTATGAATGAAGAGTTTTTGACATTTTACTGTTCATAATATACCTACGCAATCTTGATGGTAAACTGCCAACAAAGTCACTCATCTTAAGATTTTCTTTGAAAAAAAATCTAATTAAAATAAGGTAATATTTGGGTCTGTACCCACGTTTATAAAAATGCTTCTTTTGCAAAGTTACTGTGCCCGACAAATCTACCATGAAATGCTGTCTGTTGACGGAAGTGATAGCTCGTTATATTGAGAGCTGAAAAAGGCATTTTCAAAAACTGGTCACGTTCCTCACAGACGTTAAAAAAAAAATGGATGACCATTATTCAAGGTTGATGCTGTCACATTGAAGAAAATTGAGGACTTTATCTTGCTAGACCGAACAACAACTCCCTTCCTAATACAAATAATTGTAATATGTTAAATTTACTCCCTTAGGATGCTAATAATAAAACTAAGAGGCCAGGAGAGAGAGAGAATTCTCGACTCTTATAACCCACCATAGCATCATATTTTCATGTAATAGCTTTTACTGCATAATTTGTGCTAAATTCTAATATTTTATTTCATTTTTATCTTTTATTATTTTTAAAAAATTTCTATCCTATCTTTTAATTTCCAACTAGACAAGCTCCTCCCACTTTCTCAAATGTAGCTTTCTGAACCCCCTGGGCAGTCAATCAGAGTCATTATCCTCTCCACCAAGCAACCAATCAGAGAGCAACCTCTCAGCTCTCACTCAAGAAAAACCTTACTTTCAAAACATCAGGAAGAACTCAAGCATAGGCACACCTCTCGGACCAGTTCTCTCCACCAATGGCCATGCAGTACATTACAGAATGAGAAACAGCACGTTCGTCGCTTGCCCATCATAGACTGTCAGACATAGGATTAAGGGCTGATTGCAGCCTATATGCCCAAAGACCCAACGTAAAGCACCGAACAACAACCATCCAAATCATTACGAATGAGACTGATCTCTGATACGGAAGTATGTGAAAAATTATTCATGAAAAACTGCCCATGTGAAAAGCGTCAGCATGCTAATTGAGTGATCATAAATATTTTTTTTAAAAAAAGAAACCTTTATGAAGTATAAAAAATGTTATTCAATCATTTTGTCATTTCTGATGCAAAAATTGCTACATATCAGGTATTTTTTTTTCAATGGGGTTGCGCATTGGTATTTTACACCTTTACAGATCTAGTACATTCCCCAGGAGCTGGTACCACTTTTTAGCGCTGCACCATATAGGCGATACCAATTACAGCAAGCAATTTTGACGCACAGTTTCCTCCACAGAGGGAGGCACCTGAGCTCTGACGATGCGAGCATTTCAAAGGTGCAACTAGCATTGAATAAAACAGGTAACAATTGCAGTTGGTTTATTTTTTCTTCCTGTCGGCGTTGGTCTGCGAAAGTCTGCTACAGGCAATCATCTTACGTATTTATGCTATAGTAACTATTAAAATCTCACTTCAGAAAATCAACATATCTGTCAGGGATTCTTCAAAATTTCCTTATTAAAACAGCAGCAACAAAATTTCCCTTAACATGAATAACAAGAATGATCATCAAATAATCACCAACCACCCGCGCCAAAAGTCTGTGTATACTTACAAAAGAGAGCTTTTAAAGACCTTCTATTGGATAATAATTGCCCTGAATCGTGTTTTTAAGTAATTATAACCTTTTACGATTTATTTAAGATTTGAAATTTAAAAGCTTGTCTCTCTCATTCCATGCCTGGCAACAGAAAAAGATCGATATATTATTGAAAGAAAAATCATCTTAGATCTTCAGAAAAAGGCGAAATTTATAAAGCAATTGCTGAAACTGTAAATTGGAGTAATAACATTCATTATTAACTGTTAATAACATTCATTGATTCAAATTTTTTTTCATAAACTACAAACCAACTAAAATTTTAACGTGCTATCCAAGATTCGGCCGCTCATCTGCAGTGTCATCTCGAGAATCTTGCTTCGTAATACGCTTTATTTAAATACATCCAAGGCTATAAGCTTCACAAATAGGTAAAAGTGTCACAGAGATATTGCAAAAAAAAGTGTGAAGTTAACCACAATTCGAAGAGAATTGAAAATGGATGACTATAATGGCCAAGTTGCCCTCGAGAAGCCATTTATCTCTCAAATGAACAGAGCTAAGAGAATGTCCTTTGCTAAAAAACATCTAAATAAGACACCATAATTATTGGAAACATGTTATATATTCAATTGAAAGTAATGTTTGTATTTTGGCATCAAAAAGAACAAAAACATGCCATCAAAAATTCATGTGCACAGATCTTAAGAAAACAAACATGAAGGAGGAGGCGCAATGTTTGAGCCTTTGAGTTGGTAATCTGGAATTTATTAAATCAACATTGTACAAAATTGATTATTTGAACTTATTGAAGTAAAATATCAGGACATATGTCGAGAAATTTACGATGAGTGATGATTTTCATTTTTAGCATAACAGAAGAACCAAGCAAATGGTTAACATTGTGAAGTCATGGCTGTTCTGCCATGTCCCAAACCAATTCCGTGAGCCATCCTAGTCCCTAGACCTAGGCACAATACAGCATTTGTGGGATTTACTCCAGTGAATAATCAAGGAGAACGTTATAACATCTAAAGAAATTCTCAAATCTGTTATAGTAGAGGAAGGAATAAAATAGCCACAGTGAGTGAATATTAACGTCCCACTGTTCAGCTACACGAGGGCTTTTGGGCACGGCCGAGTAATTTTGAACCATGGTCAAGTGACGCGGACGACACCTGAGCTGGCACCCTCCCCTCTCCTAACTACCACACCACACCAACGGGAGGACGTTTGAGCTCTCGACAGATTTTACGTGCATCGCGCCCCTACACGGCGGGTCTTCAGTGGTACTGGGATCGAACTCATGACATGCTAGCCACGATCCGATGCCTAGACCACTCGGCTTCCGCGGCCAAAATAGCAACTGAAAAGAAAACTAAGCTAATTGAATCCCTGCCGAATATATTAAGAGAGTTATAGAAGGAAAGGAACAGCTTAAAAAGTATTAACTTTTAAGTATAATCCATTATCATAAAGATTTTTTTCCAGTGTACGCAGACTTTTGACGCGCAGGATTTTTGTGTCATTCTCAAGTTTTAAATATTTGTATTATTTTTTAATGAAATAAGAAATCACAGGTGTGTGTTGCTTATTCTATTTAAATTTTCAACGTTAAAGGAATCAATAAAAAATAGTATTCATTCAGAAAGATTCCGTTTAAGAGATCTTTGCATAAATAAGAAAGATGATCATATGCACGCAGACTTTCGGAGGCAAGTGTAAATACACCGTCGAAATTCTACATCTAAAAGCAATGAAGTGAAGTGTACACACACACACACGTCATTGCAAAGTAGCTATAAGCGTTCAAAACTGACTAGATAATAAAAGCAGCTAGAATCGGTTTTAAGAACTTTCGAGTTCTGTATTTCATACTTTAATGATCAAATAATCGTTATTCTATAGAATACCTAATTAAATCATAGAATTCAATAATTTTATATACTTTAACTGACCTTTACCAGTTTTATTTCATGAAATACCTAGTTATTCTATGAAATAAAGGATTTCACACTTTAACGGTAACATATACACAAAATAGCATCTACGTTGAGGGCCTGTCTTAAATACTTTTAAAAAATTGAAAATAATGTGAAATAAGACTCGATGCTATCCATGACAAATCTGGATTATTGAATTATGAGCGGTATAGAAACATTTGATCCATAAGAGAATACGGATCACTCAGAGTGAAACAAAAATTACGGATTGATCTTATCCAGCACACACTGATGGCATATTTCTTAAAATAACAGGTAAAAAGTTTTTTTTTAAAAAATCGTCATATTTTTCGCTAATTACTTTCGTAAAGTATATGCATGTCAAAAATAATTTTTTAATTAATAGGAAACATTAAATACCTAAATTTTAAGTACATATATACGGCAGAGCACACTATAAATTTCTTAAAGTGCCATCTTAGTCTACGTTGACAAATCACTTTAAATGAAAACTGAGGAGAGTGGTCTGAGTGTTGATTTTAGTGACGCAGTTCTTGGAAGCAGTCATTTACGTTGCACGTTTTTATTTGACGTAGTTTTGCTTATATAAGAATACCGACAACGCAGACGTCGTTAGTCTCGATAGTTAAGTTGACACTTTCAATCATAGAGTTGTTCATGGTGAGAGGTAATGCCAGAAGTTGTATATCCTCGGTAACAGTGGCGCACACAAGGGGGGAGGGAGGGTTCTCGGGTTCAGACCCCCACCCCAAAGCCCTTGATTTTTTTCGATTGATTTTAATTCTATGCATATAGTACGTAAAATTTAATTATTTGTTATTAATAACTAATTGTATTGTTTTAATTCTAATTATTCATTCAATAATTAACTTTTTTTACTGTTTCTTGTTCCTGAAAATCGACAAAATCGAAAGAATATGTTGGGCGGTGTATTGCAACATAATACGAGAATAGTGGACTTTCGATTTTTCAAAAGGGTGGGAGGTCCTCCCCTGAAAAATTCCTATGTGCGCTACTGCTGGGTAATACTCTGGACATTGTGAATCGAGGAATCTTGAATTCCTCAACAATTCCCGAATTGGGATGCCCAATGGGTCTAGCTCTAAGTAGCATTCTGCGTTTAAAGTCAGTTAATTCCCGTCGTGCACTCCGAAAACTTTTCACTTGAATCCCTTGAATACAAATGAAAGCTCTGTACATTAATACATCGATACTAATCTTTCTAGCTAGAACACGATCATTCACAAAGTCTATGCATATATGTAAAAAATTGAAATGAAATTGAATTTTCTATTTAGTAAATTATTAATGATTTTTTCTATATCTCCCCCCCCCCCCTCATATCATTGCGATTATGCATTGCCAAGAGGTATCGTGGAGGGGGACTAGTTTTACCAAAATTAAATAAAGTTTTGCATTTCTTCTGCTTTTTGGAAAAAAATTGTAGCAATATCTACTTTTGAAATTAATATATAAGTGATATAATACCACTCTTTTTTACCGGTTTCTTTTCACTCATCTCGAAGACCTTTGTTAATGTTTCAATTTCTACTATTAGTTCACACTCCCCATATATATATATATATATAATCTTGTTCAAGTTTTCATTCGTTAATGAAATACTTTTATTTATCCACTCAAGTTCAGATACAATTTTTTAAACTTGTAGTGGATGACACTTGATGTTAATACAGTTTTTAAATATAAATCATTAATTAAACTTAATTAATGAATAAATAGCAAATATAAAACAAAAATAATAGTCCAACACCATATATAGAAAGGAAAATCGCTCGTTGTGTCCATGTAGCGCAATCCTAGGTCCTACCACCATACACTATCATTACTTTGCAGTCAAAAGGTGGCAGTCGGTCTCGCCGGTTTGTGCGATTGTAAGTCATGCACATTTATTTGTTTCGAGTTGCTTGTACGAGTATTTGAAAACGCATGCTATGTACTGTTTACTTTTAAGGGGGTCATAGGTACATACGCCATAGGCTTGCATTTGTGTGGAGGCCCAGGGCTTACTTTTATGTAGGCGCCCAGGGCCTCAAGAGGTCCTAAGACGTCCATGCTCACAAACACGCTAAAAATAATTCTCAAGGGAAGACGATTTTGAAATGTCTTCAAGAATTGAAATCGAATTACGACTTCAACAAGGCACATCTATGGTGTAACGTAAGCCCCACATTGCGGGGGGCCCAGAATTCTAGGGGTCCCAAAGTCTGACTGATGCTTTTTGTAAAATTCGGCTTGGAGCCTAAATCTTGACCCTACGGGGAGGGGGCTAATATTCTCTGAGGCCCATAGTTGTTCTTTGAAATTCTTTTGCAGGATAGCTTCTTTGCATTCCTTTATATAAATCTCTTATATTAGCTTCTTTACTGTCCTATCTTGTGTGTTCCTTAGATTTAATTCCTCTTTTTCTAAAATGATTTCAATTTGAACTGATAACTATCTTCTTGTGGAATCTTTTATTGTTCTTTCAATCTCTTAATCTGCCTCTACATTACTTTTTCTACGTTACATACTCTTAAAATAAGAGAAAATGGTTCCTAAAATTCATCTAGAGGGCAATAAAATAAAATTGCGGAATTTTTAGCTGGACTTTTTATTTTCTTGGGGCGCACCGATTGTAACCATCTCCTCGATCGACCTCTTGTTTCATAACATATTCATCTAACAAATATATAAGATGTTCACAAAAATCTTCTTGAGGCATGAACAAAAATATAGTTGAAAAGGTATTAAAAAAACATCTATTTGCATACTACTCTCAACTTAAAATTTTTTTTTATTACCAATAAATATTTTAAGTAAATGGCATGGTATGTCGAGGATGCATCTTTAAGCTTCAATATAGACAAGTAAAAAAAAGCTTTGCACACACACATTTGTAAAAGTTGCCTAGAATTCAAGATACATCAATTGTTTATCGGCTAATGTTAAAGAATAGGACCCAAATTCAAAATATTGTTTCATATATTAAAGTACTCGAACATTAACATTATATTCTGGTTTCACTATCCTGTAGAGAATCACTTATTTTATCATATTATGCATTTTTAATCTAAGCTGATACATTTTTCTTTTATAAAATGTGTGTTTCGTATTTTTAGTATCCCTTTACATTTAAAAAAAAAAAAAAACTAGTTATTTACAAAATGTTTCGAAATTTAAAAAAAGTATATTATAAACAAATACAAATGAGTTACAATGTCACAAATTTTTATTAAAATGGAGTAATTTTTTTCTGTCCTAAAATGTGCTCCACGTTAATTTCACATGCTCTCTGGTACATATATCGAAAACAGTCTTAAATTGTACATCTAAAGTAGAATACGCTCGTGGCGCCATCTCTCAATATTTTTTTGCAGCAATTACTTAGGAAAGAAAAGTTGAAAGGCATAAGGCACTAAGCAACCGCTATACGTATGAGTATTTACTTAAGGATTAGTCCAGAAGCTTTCTATAATTGCATACAGCTCCTAGATCAGCGATGGCGAACCTATGACCCGTGGGTCAGCGACTGACCCACACAAGCTTTTGCTAGGCAACCACTTGTTTGCTTACACGGATTTATTTAGATTTTCTAACTTGTGTGGATTATTTATATTCTATTTGTATTTTTTCAAGCCCTGTATTGACACAAAATCAATTTAAAGGCTGTCTATAACCTTTAGTTTGATCACTATAGTTCCAAAGTTACGAAAATGACAACAAATGTATATGAGGATAACAAATGTATATGAGGATATATGTAATAAAGCAGAAATGTTTATAAAATATCAAATAAAGTGTATAATTTAACTCGCATTTGGTTTGTTGAAGAAAAAAATCGACTAACAAAAGCAAATAATCATATGTAAAGCACTTTCTTCGGATGAAATGCACTTTTGAAAGGTTATGTTCAGTTATGTTTGTAGAAAGAGACTTCTATAGCACTAGTATCGTCTCCTCACTGTTTCACACTGTGAGATGCCAATGGGGGCCATGCACATGTCTCTTATTCTCTATAATAGCAATTTTTGGCCCGCAATTTAAGGCGCTTGCCCCATTCAGTACCAGTGTTGAGCTTGCATTTCGAACGTATTTAAAAGTAATGTGTATGTTGTATGTATGTATGTATGTATGTATGTATATGTATGTATGTATGTATGTATGTATGTTGTATTATGTGTATTAGGTATGTTAATACAAAATTTCTTCTCAAATTATTGTATTCTAAATATAAATATTTTTAATTGTAGCCCGTACTATGTCGGCGGTTAAAAAATTAAAAACAAGCCGTACAAGTTCCAGGCCATATCAAACTGAAAGGTTTGATAAATATGGGACGATTGAAATGAATAAAATGGTTATACGTATAATTGGTACTGAAAAAGTGACTCCACGTACAGATAATGTAAAAAGACATTTTGAAACGTTGCATTCAAATCTCGGCATGTCGGTAGATGAGAATAGAAAAACTTGTTTCTTACAAAAGAAAAAAAAAAAGATATAGAATTTTTCTCAAAGCAGTATTTAAAAAAGTTTTTTGGTTCCAAAATTAACATTGCAGCTGCTAGTTTCTAAGATGCCCATTGCACACATTGCTCGCAACGGAAAACCTCTTTCAGCAGAAGGATTTGTAAAAAAAAAGCGTTTTTAGAATGTAGTCCTACATTGTTTGCTAATTTTAAAGAAAAATGCTTGATTATAAAGCGTATAAAAGAGTTACTTATAAGTCACAATATAATTAAAGATCAAGTAACAGAATTGGAAAAAAATATTTTTTCACGCAAATACATAACGCCTTAAATTATGCAGAAATGTATTCAATTGCTTTAGATGATATTAATAATATAAATGGTTATGCACAATTTGCTGTTTTTGCTCGGTATAAGTTTGGAAATATAATGAAAGAAGAGTGTGGTTTTTTAATGGAACTAATAACGTTGATAGGAAAGTGTACCAGTCTTGATATTTTTACAGAATTTGATATTGCATTTAAGAAATAGATACTGACTTTCAGAAAATAGTTTCTGTAACAACAGAGGAAGCACTTAGTATGGTAAGGGAAAACATTGGATTTATTCAGCATCTTAAGCAAAATATTTCACATTTTCTTATTGAATTTCATTGTATATATATATATATATATATATAATACACCTGCAAGTTTTATGTGCGAAGCATAGTTTAAAAACATTTTTCATTGTACTGTCAGTTTTTATAAAAATAATCAACTTAATAAACGTAGAGCTCTTTATAAAAGGCAATTTCTATAATTCTTAGAAGAAATTGAATGCCAATATTCAGGGATTTTGACATACAATAACGTGCTATGGCTTATTTTTGGTGAAGTCTTTCATCGCTTTATAACGTTATTAGAAGAAATTAAGATCTTTTTAATTGAAAAAGTCAATAGTATCGGTGAATTATCCAATATAGATTAATCAACTGATTAAATGTTTTTATGAGACACTCAGAATTTTAATGAACTGAATAAAAAACATGGACTAGTTGTTTTAACAATTTTTGAAAATATTAAAATATTTATGACGAAACTTTGTGACGGGTCCTTACGCGTTTCACTAACCTTCTCATATATTCTTTAATGTTTTATTTATTTCAACCAATCTCCACCGGGAGCCAAAGCGTGATTTATGCAAATGAGATATTTCATATAAGTTCGGGTTTAGCCAGTTAGAAAAAGAGAGATTGAAATGAAATGAGAAAGTGTTGTCAAGTATAGACGTAGAGGAAAGTGAAAAGAATCGTTGGGAATCCAACGCACCGTCGTTGTTAAAACTAGTTCGTAGAAGAGCTGCGGGAATAGCTGAAAATATAAGTCGCCTCTTAAAGAAGGAATCCGGACCTTAAGTTGACCCAATCAAGATCCTAAAGAACCAACTAGACGAACCTGCTATAGGATAAGAAATCAGGTTAGTGATATAGAATTTAATTAAGTATACGTGTGTAGCTGTAATTGTGCGCGTCGATCTTTCGTAGATTCAGATCGGATTCCGTCGTTCACGATTATTGATCCCTTCTCATTCTCCACTGTTTTATTGTTCTTAAAATTGAACAGTATTTGTATATTCTCCTTAGTTAAGAAATGATTGATATGTTAAGATGATTACTGAATTCTTTAACCAGTCAACACGTTCGGATTCGGGAAATACCCGAAGGGGAGTTGAGAATCTTAGGGGTAGCGAGAGGCTACGACAACTTGACATCTTTGCTAAGGATTTGGAAATGAAAATCTGAAATATTTTCCTCAATTACAAAAACATTTTCAAAACACAATAATTTTCGAAAACTCCGTTGACATTTAAGAAAATGCAATTTAAAAATATGTAATCATTATGCTGGAAATAAATCGTTTTGAAGAGAGATTCAATGAATTTAACAATTTGGAAAATACATTTCTCTTTATTTTATATCCATACAAAATAGAATTTGAAACACAATGGTGTTAACCGAATTTATGTGGCTAGGTATCGATAATTAAGACATGGAATTAGTTGAACTTCGAAGAGCGTGGTGTGTTAAACAAAATTTGAAGATTTGATTTCTGAAGTAGAAGGAGAAAAATTGCGTGAAAATCTTGCAGATACTAATGATCCCACAGTAAAAACTGAAAATATTATATTATACGTATGGGATTTTTTACCAAATAATTTTATGCCAATGAAAAACTAGTTAATATGTATACTCTTTCAACGATGTTTGGGTACACATACTCGTGTGGAAAATTAGTTTCTTCAATAAACTTTGTAAAATTTTCTAATAGAAATAGACTTGACTGGGAATTAACTGCAAAATGCGTTAAACCAATGGTATTCAAACCGTGTTCCGCGGTACATTGGGGTTCCACGAAACACGGAACAGGGGTTCCGCGAGATAAAAAATTAAAAGGAAAATTATAAGTTGTGTGTGCAAAATAAATTCATGTTCTCTATTAAGTTTGTACAAACACGAAATATCTAAATCCCTGCTTGTCAGTGCAAGTCACACATACCATGGTAAAAATTTTTAATGAATATGCGATTCTGGACAGCTTTTTTTTTGCGTATTTTTAGAACTTTTAATTCTTTGCATATGGGAGTACATGTACCCCCTGTACTTCTGCTATAGTGCACTATGGCAGAAATTAAACGTAATTAAACCTTCATTTGTGTTTCATGATATTCTTTAGAAAGAATGGGGTAGAATAATTTAAAAAAATATTTAAAAAGAAAAAATAGTGGTTATGTTGTGGCAACTGATTTCAGAATTTCTTATTAAGTTCCAGAATTGATACGGATAAGACAGAAATTTGAGAATCTTGAGATTTTGTGTTAAAACAGCACAAGTGTGTTTCAAAAAATTTCTCTTCAGGTTCAAAAAATTTTGCAGCCTTTTAAGAATTAATGCACAGGTGTAAGTTAAAAAGACAAAAATTATTTGCGTTTGCTAGTAGTTTTTTTTAATGTTATATGCGTAAACTTCCACCATTATCACTTGCTTCTTAGGTTATTTTCCCATGTTGATAAAAAGGATTAAGTGTGCGTTTTCTTAACTGGAGTGCACCATAATTTTTCACAAACATTTTTGATCAACATTGTTATTTAATGAAAATTGTTTATTCGTTTCATGTTGAAAAAAACTTTTTACTCGCTTATAAAAACCAACAGAAGTCCGCTTAAGGTAAGGAATGTTAAAGTGCTTTAAAGAACATCCAATGATTAGTTACTATACGTAAAAGAATTCCAATAACACTAACTATGATCGAAATTGAAACAAAATGAGGCTATAATATCTTTCACAGTTTGAACTTTTTTCGCACATATTCAAGGACAGATCGAAGATAATATTACTTTAATTGGTTAATTCTTTGTATTTTTCTTCTCTTATTCTGTTGTGAAAAATGATAAAATTTGGGAACTTATTTTCTTCGAAAGCGAACGCAGTGAAGTATTACCCAAAATATGGTCTAATACGTAAGTACCCGAAAGACTATCGAGCTTAGCGGAATAAGAAACGTAAAGAAACTGCAAGACAACATATAGATTCGTACTTATTCGTATTAATGGGGTGGCGTCTACATAAGTAAAACTCTTTTGCCATAACTTTGAACACAGCTACTGTGTTCTGGTCATCTAAATATAGTAGTTATTAGATCTTCCGTCTCTTTCAAGTGTACACGTTTTTCTGAAATGCAATAGTTAATTCTTCTATAAATCTAAGCTAGTTTATTTGTATTCTGCTACAGTCTTAGGCGTGATTAAAATCACGCCAAACAGGCTACAAACGGAATGTAGATATTATTCAAGATGGCCGCTTCGCACCTCGCGAAATATGAAGAATAAAAAATATTACTGAAACTTGATGAAACAACTGAGAACTGTACAATTACAACCATTTAAAACGATTTAAAAAGTGGAATAAAAAGAAATTCCTTTTATTTCCCAAGTAAACCGGCGCAGAAAAGTGAAGAGGGAAATTGAATGTGAAGAATTTCAAAATGATTGTAGAAAAAGAAATTTAAGTAAGCGAAAGCAGTAAAAAATTAAAAATAAATAAAGTGAGGATGAAAGAAGAATTAAATACAAAAAAAGCAACTTCAATATGGTAAGTGAAAATAATTAGGAAATCATTATTAAAAATAAAACTGTAGAAATTAGCTATTTACTACCATTAAAAAAAGAATTCTGCCTGACAGAGGTGGAATTCACCACACAAAATTCGACCACGCAATTTATTACTTTTTTAAGAAAAAGTTGCTGAGTCTTTACCAGATTTATATCACATTTCCCATTGGGTGAAATCAGTAAAATCTTAACTAAGGTACGTAAAAAGAAATTCAATACCTCAAAAAAAAAATGAAATTGACCAAAAGAGCGAAGACTAGATTTTAGTATATTACTATTCGAGTATGCCGTGGAACCTTAAAAGCTTGAAGACTTGAAATTACTTCTAATTGTGCGAACTTAAATATTTTGTCTATTTTTAATTAGATAAAGTTAATGGCATATACAGCCTTCAATAGCTCAATTACTTTTGTATAAAAATATGTTGATGAAATAATAAAATATACCACTACTGAGATACATCAAAAACTTTTTTTTTCCATTTAAAACTGTCTGAAAATAACTAAAAACAAGTTCAAACTCACTAATACTGTACAATAGCGAATCGATTATATCATTAAAACCTTTCTGAGTAAAAACGGTAGAATCTGATATTTTTATTATATAAAAATAGCTTTATTTTTTCTTAGGAAACCGTCGTCGCTTAGGAAGCTCACGCTTTTATTGTATCCATTTACCTTTACCCCGTCTTTGGAGACGGTCCTCATTTAAGATGCTGACTCATTGCTTTACCCTGTCTTTGAAGACCGTTTTCATTTAGGATGCTGACTCATAGCATTACCTTGCCTTTGGAGAGCGCCTTCATTTAGGAAGCTGTCTCATAGCATTACCCTGTCTTGGAAACTGTTCTCGCTTGGAAGCTTATGTTTATATTGTATCCGTATACCTTTGCCCTGTCTTTGGATACCATCATTCATTACGGGTACTGACGCACATCTTTGCCCTGTCTTAGGAAACTGTTCTTGCTCAGGATGCTGACACATAACTTCATTTTGTCTACAGACACCGTCTTTATTCAGAAAGCTGACGTATTTATTAGAGAGAGAGGATGACGTTTTTATTGCATTAAAA
>BMAO01010725.1:0-60103 GCA_019973975.1 Trichonephila clavata
TGCTCTTAAGTAAATTTATGTCGTTTTGAGTAGGTAAAAAAAAAGTTTGGGTACACTCATTTTGAAAACAACATGCTTTGTTTCATTAATTCATTAAGAAGTTATAAAATATTTTTAAGGGAACCGGGACGTTTTTCACCTTCGGAAATCGATTTTTTGATTTTTATCTTAAAAATAGTAAATTTAATGCTGATTCCAAAAATATATAACATGTATAGGTTTAAAGCTTAATTTTATTATTTTAGTAACCCTAGAAATTGCAGTTTTAAAATGTAACAACAGCCATGGCGGTTACAACAAATGTCTTTGTATCTGGAGGAAAGTATATCTACAAACATTCCCTCACATAATCAGTTTTTGTCAAGATTAAAAACATAATTACAAACATATACACAATTTTTTAAACATATATTTAGAGACTTACCTGCAAAAGAACTTTTACTAAAATGTTTGCATGATCGTACCCAAAACCCAAATGAAAGCTTAAATAATTGTGTACGGAATCAAGTTCCAAAAACACAATTGTGAGCACAAAAAAAATTTCAAATTGGTGTAATGGACGCAGTTCTATGCTTTAATGAAGATACACATGCAGGAACAAAATTATTAAGAGCACTAAAAATAAATCTTGGTATAAACACTTGTGAAGACCTTCGAAAAATTGACAAAGAATTTGTGAAGCCGAGATGACAGTTTAAAAAACCAGCAAAGAGGTCAAGACTATTGAGAGACAAAATAAAAGGAAGAAGAATGATTTAGAAGTGTTCATGCACAAGCTGAATACAAATCTGGAATATTTTAAATATCAAAATTTTAGTAAGCTGTACCATTTTATTTAGTTTTTTTTATATTACTCAAAATGTGTTTTTCTAGTTTTTAGGTACATCCGTAGAAAAATCTATCTATTATATTTTAGTGAAATTTGGTATGATCTTTTGTATAGTAATAATGTATTTAATGCTACTAATTTAATTCCAGAAATGTTAGTATTTTTATTTTTACTGACAATTTTCTAAACAAAAAAATGACCATTTTTATCAAAATTTTAAAAAATCGAGATTCAAATTTTAAAAAAAAAAAAAAATTCTAAACAATGAAATATAAAAAAAAAAACTAGAGCATTTAAATAAAGGTACAATTTTGCAACTAAAACAGCATGATTTGTTGTTTTATATGTTATAAAAGGAAAACTACATGTACCCAATCAACACCATGTATACGAAAGCACCTTTTGAAGTGTACTTTTTCAAATCCTTATATTTCTAAAAGTATTGCACGTCTTTAAAAAATTATGTTGTAGTGTATTAAGAAAAGTATGTGGAATGTGTGACACAATTTTTTTTTTGTTTACGGAGTCTTTTTGTTGTTGAAAATAATGTTCCTCCGAAAATCGAAACTTTGCTTGTTTTGCGCCATCGAGAACGTCCCTGAATCACTTCCTTTGTTTAACATCTTACATGACATCTAGATGGCGCTGGCTATAGCGAAATTTTTGGCACAAATATTTTTCTAAAGATTCCCTAGATAGGCAATAAATTTATCTCTCCGGTACTCCTTTCAACAAAATTCTCCCCTCAGCGAAAGGAGACCCTCCCTGACTGGGGGGGGGGGGGGGGGGCAAAATCGTAAAACTGGTAGAGAAGTTCTTTTTTCTTTTTCAAGGGGAAGAGGGTAAAACAGCAGTGAATCTTGTCCAAGAAGAGTTCTTATTTCTTGACAAAGATCAGTGGTCAAACTTTTTCGGCTCATGTAAGATGTTTTCCACAGTGTTGGATAAAACGACATGGAGACCCCTAGGCAGTCCAGTTCTCGGGGCCCTGTAGCCTAATAATCTTATTACACAAAATTTTAACAATATATTTCATTGCACAAATAAAATAACAAATAATCAGCAAATTAAAAAAATATGTAACTAAACAATAATTATTATTCGAATTTTTAATAAAAACTAATTCTTGCAGCAAAAAATAACTAAATATTTGGGGTTTTCTTTTTTTATTTTTGGGACCCATAGGCAATTACCTACTCCACCTAATAAGTAATTCGGTACTGGTTTTCGGGGAATCCCATTCCACACTCTTAGAAGAATATATCTTAAAATAATATTTAAAGTATATAGATAAACATATTTTCTTGATGTTGTAGAAAAGACTTTTAAAAATTTTATTTCTTATTAAAAAAATTTATGATGTAATGTTATTTATTCATTGATAATATTAATTTTTGATCCAAATGTCACCTGTGCACGCATGCATTATATTTAGTATTCTCAATTTTTACACAAACTGTCGGCCTTTGGAAATAATGTGTAGTAGCATTTCATATTCCGCGTTTAATTCGTTTTTATATTTTGTTTTGTAGCCACTCGCGTTGAGAAATATTTTTCACTTACTAAATACATTTTTGTGAATGGCACTAAAATGTTCACAACTATGTGAGAAATTCTGCGCATTTTGCAAGAATTGGCAACCTAAAATTTTGGTGTTCTCGCTTAAATTTAAATTTTTGCATTGAATCTGTTGATATGTCGATAAATTGTTCCATCTTCTTCATTATAGGTGTTTTTCTCCCCCCACAAATGTAAAAGGTTTCAAAACATTGTACTAACTAGTATAAAATTACTTTGTGGAACTCGGGATAGTAAACAATAGTATATTCACAATCTAATAGATAAAGAAAAAAGTTTTTAAATTCATTTATTATAATACAATAAAAGTTTAAAAAGTTTTTCACAACAAAGTTATGCATAAATAAAATTTTTAATTTTTTTTCTCAGTGGCACTCTGCACTACTCAACAAATGCGTCAGTTTTCAAGAGGATGGAAGTTGATAAATTTGTTATGGATTTTATTTGGAATAGATCTCCAAAATTATGGTCAATTATGAAATGTCGAAAAAATCGGAAAGATAACTCCAAACATAAATTTACAGATATTTTGTAAATTATTGAACGTTATTTCTGCAGAGATTTAATTGTTTCAAAAGAGAAAATTGTATGCATTCTGCTCTCCGCTTTTGGTTCCATTTATCTAAGTAAAAACTCTTTCCTCATAAGAAAAATATTTCGAGTCCACATAGAAAATCAACAAAGAATTGTCTCAATTTTCTTCTTAGACAAATTCTTATCTATAAAATATAATTAAATATTTTTCAAACAAAATACGCAAATAATAGCCTCATTACATTACTTTTTATTATAAATAGCAGTATCAATAATATCATGTGTATCTGAAAAATATTTAACACTTTTTAAATAAAGAAAGTACGAACAAAAGAAAAATATTACAATTTTTTCCCCGGCGTTTCTCAGTACAAATTCTGAAATATATCAACGTTGATAAAGCGTATAATAATAGACATGATATATTTTATGTTGCGTATACGTATAGAATAAAATACACTTTTTAAATCACATACAGTTATTGATTTTAGTATACAATAACCTAAATTTAACATTTATATCGTTGGATAAACATACGATTATTTAATTTTTACCCATATTTGGCAACAAAATAATAGTATTGTTTTATGTAGCGGATTTGATGTTAATACAGTTTTTTCTAATATTTATTCATTAATTAGCAATTAATTAATTAAATTAATTACCGGTTTTCGACACCAACTTAGATTCGTCTCCATTATTGTAACAATGTAACTGCTAAAACAATGACAAAAGTTGGCGTCGAAAACCAGTTTTTCAGCCAAACTAGCCGAACCGGGTGTGCATTGTTACAACAATTCAGACCAAATCATGCTTTTTTTCAATTCCTACTATTAGTTCACTCTCTCCCTATACATATATCTATATATATCTTGTTAAAATTTTCAATCGTTAATAAAATACTTTCTATGCATTCATTCAAAGTAGAAATTGACTTAAAATTTTTTTTATATTACTTGTTTCCCTTGAAAATGAAATTAATCTAACAGGAAATTGCGCTCAAACTTATGGGACGAAAACCTGCAACACCAATTACGATGTATAAATAAATGCATTGAGACCTATTTGCAAAAAACTCAGTGAAAGAGTTGAGAAACAAATATCTCACTAATCAAATAAATTTAAATCATATTATTTGATTCATTGCATTTTCATTATTATATTATCTATGTTTGTATACATATAAAAATAATGAAAACAATAATAATTCGTTCTGTTTTAAATTCTTACTCCAATAAATGCTTGTAATGAATCCAAATCTATCATAGAGATATATATTTTATATGTGGCCCGCGGAATTGTAATGTTTTTCCGAAGTGTCCCGCAAGGTCATTTGGGTTGGCCACCCCTGTTCTACGCAAAACCCCATCAGAAGACTTTTCAAGTATCACCAAAAGCGGGTACCCCCTTCCCCCTCACACTCTGCAGTTTCATCTGCTCTTTGCTGTTTTATTACAGAGCAATAAAAGTTTCTACCTCCCTCCCCCTTTTTTTTTTGTACCTTTCTTTTCTTTCCTAGAGACTTCGCACCAATGTTTGTCGTGAACTAATGAAAACACCGTTTACATACTTAGAAAATTATTTTTTTAAAAGTAAGTGTTTGTAAAAGTTTATTCACTGGATTATCATTTTGTGGAATACTTTATTTTCTAATTTAAAAATAAACTAGACCGAATCAATATTTTAACTATAGTGCTAAAAAAATTTTATAAAAATTTTACTACTTAAAAATTTTATTACATATTTTACTAAAATGGATATATTCCGAATTAACTTTAATTCTGACTTTGATATGTGTAAAATGTATTGCGCAAAGAAACCGCAGCATCTATTATATTAAAAATTTAGTCAGACCAGGGAATTGAAAATGTTCAATGATAGAAAATACCAGTCAGTGTTGGTTTATCCATTGGGCACTTGGGGCGGGCGCCCTGGGCCGGGAAGGGCCCGGATAGGCTGGACTTAAACAGGTTTCTAATTATAAATTTCGCTTCTCCAGAGTCAAGAGCACATGTGGATCTTCTGCTCCCAGGTATCGAAATGAGCCTAAACAGGCACTGCAGACAGTAATATTGAATAGAAAAAAAAGCATATTTAAAGATACAGCGACTTTAAAATCGCGATATTGCCATATTTATTCGAATCTAAGACGCACCTTTTTATTCCGATGTTAATGCTACTAAAAATTGGTTGCAAGACGGAAAAGAATTGAAGACGGAAAAAATTCATCGGATAGAAAAATTGAACAAGATATTATCGAATAGAAAAGATATAGATTTCGTTCATTTTTAAAAGTTTTTAATACTGGTAAAATAAAATAATTGTTCATTTCTTATTAATTCACCTTTTTTTATTTCGTAAAATGAGTGAGTGAACATTAACGTCGCACTGAGGGCTTTTGACGACGGACTTCGTAATTTTGAACCATGGTCAAGTGACGAGGACGACACCTGAGCTAGTATCCCCTCTCCTAACTACCACATCACACCAACGGGAGAGCATTTAAGCTCTCGACAGATTTACAAATAGAACAACAAACAGAGTACAAATAGAATTTTAAATTTTAATGATGAAATGAGCTTTTGAAAAAAGAAACTTGTAGTTATACAAACTTCAATCCATTTTACATACACATTTATAATCTTCTTTTCGATTGTTTATTGTGACGGGTAACCTTGAGAGCCCCAGGGTTCCGTGGAACATAGTTTGAAGGCCACTGCACTATATAAATGCTGAGGAGAACGAAACAGGAGAAAAGGTAGATATACAGTAGTGAAAAATTAAGTTTCATGTTTCAATCTGTTGTATTAAAAAAAGGACTAACAGTATGAAGCAATTTTACTCTTAACGAATAAATATAGTACCATAGAAAATTATATGGTTTATTTTCCAGAATTAAGCTGGCATATAATTTACAAATAAATTTTCATAATTTGCTATGAATTCCATGTAAAAATAAATTCCATGTAATTGGTGAGTATGGTGTCTTTTGGGGAGAATTTTGTTTTTATTCTTTTATCCCCAACTCTCTCTCTCACACACACAAATAAATAATATTCCTAACATGTTTCAAAAATTTCCAATCTTATTAGTTTTGGAAGATGCATAACAATCATCAATCAAAAAAAGTATCAAAATAGTAAAAAAAACGTTGGTTTCTTTTTTCACTGATATACAAAACATTTCTTGTCGAATAATTCTTATTTATTCACCGATTCTACAAAGTAGAAAGTAAATTTCTTAGATGTGCATTTTATCTGCTCCTTTTTCTAAAAAAATAATAAGTATGAAAGGACTATTGTTTCAAATACAGAATCGAAAATTTTATCTACGTTAAATAATGTTTGTTCTTACATGTTCTAATAATATGCACTTATATATAATTTATAAAAAGCAATAAAATATTCGTGTGTTAAAACGAAGTAGTAATCCTAAAGAGAAAGTTTATCAATTGTAATTAAATTATTATAATTTCAATTATAATTCATAAGATTACGCTGGATTCCATTTGGATTTGCTTTTTCAGTATTGAGGGGGGGGGGGGTGATTTCTCTTTTCTAAATAATAAATTTTCTTAATTTGTTTCAATTATTGTTAAAAATAACATCTACTGTCTCTTCATACCATTTCCTTCTTCGGTGGTGTGGGGTAAAGAGGACGTGGTTAGAGCGGACACATAATATTTCGTGGCTACAGCCGTCACCACCTAGAGATCGGACACATCCCCCCTCTTAGAACAGATAAAGGGTGCAAACAAATAAGTAAATAAATGCTTTTAAAAATCACAAATATAATTTAAAACGGTATTTTAAATGGTAAATATCTTTCACGTGTGTGTGTGTGTGCTAACGTTTTTTTTTTTTTCTTCTTTTTTTTTTACGGAAGTTTTCTGTTGTTTCACGATTATCGAATTACAAGAATAAATAAATTTTTTATTTGTATTAAATTGTTAAGATATTATAGTGCGAATGCGTTTTAAAGATAGCGAAGTGTAATAAAAATAACTTTCAGAGAAATATTTAAAAATTAATAGTAAATAACAGTATAATGAAGGGTCGAAACTGTGTACAACAGATGACATGTGACTGATTAGGGAAACAACGCAATAGGTACAAGAATATCCACTCTTCCAACCCAACTTCCCAGAGCAGACAGTGTTTCTACTGTCGGCTCTGACCACATAACCTTTCCTTCATATTGAGGGGGAATGTCCAATTTGGGGTCAAAGGCTATCTTTGATCAGCAAACCCCTCTCTTTTCAACTAGACATATATTGCCTTTCTGCATTGTTCAAAGACTTGAATACTGCCTATTATAGGATGTTTACGAGCTCTATTACTTTTATTTTTCAAAGGCATTTTTAGAAATATTAAAAAAAAGAAGAAGCTGAGTTGAAATAAGTCCTATGAGAAGTAAAGGTTCCTATTCTAAATTTCAAAAGTGACTGAAACGAGCAACGTATTTTTCTTCCGTCGGAATGATTATTCAACGCCATCCAATTAGAAGACCTCAAAATCACCGAAATTTATGACTCCACCCCCTCACACATCCCCAATACTGCTTTTTCCTCTTTTCTGTTTTAGTACCCCACAGCAATAAAAGTTTCCTATTTCTCCCCTTTTTTTTTGTACCGTTCTCTTCTTTCCTAAAGACTTCAGACCAACAAGTGTTTT
This sequence comes from Trichonephila clavata, assembly GCA_019973975.1. Lineage (NCBI taxonomy): Eukaryota > Metazoa > Arthropoda > Arachnida > Araneae > Nephilidae > Trichonephila > Trichonephila clavata. The sequence goes on from BMAO01010725.1 coordinate 7,615, forward strand.
CTGGTCCCATCTGAAATGAAATTCCCATGAAATATTGACATCATGACATGACGAGATGCCTTTGGAAGGACGCTAAATGGTTTTGAGAATAACAAAACTGCAATTAAAAACAAAGTAGTTTATCACATAGTAATTAAACTGAGTAACAGATTGTTTTAAGACAATCATTTATAGTAAAATAGCTTTGTAATAATTAGATTGACATAAGTTTTCTAGTGGATAGATTCAACATTCCGCCTGTCCCCCCCCCTAAAAAAAGGTGTTAATAGCTGTTATGAGTTTTTCTGAGCAAATAATTAATGGAAAAGTTGAGAAAAGTAAAACTTCTGAACAATAGAAAATCGAGCAATAGCAATTGCGAGATTAAAAAAAGCAAAAATTATTAATTATTACAGTTATATTTTCCCTTCGTTAATAAAATAAATCATTCATTTTAAAAGTCTTCTTAAATTTATGTATAATTGCGTTTAAAAAATGAAAACATCTTTTAAATAGTTAGAAAATTAAGTTTTAATTTTTTTATAAATTAGTGTTCTTAGAAGTTTATTCAGCAAGTTATCTAATTTAAAAATAAACTAGTAATAAAAATAAATATCTTAACTATAGTCCTAAAAGAAAAACACCTATGAACAGCCAATATCTGTTCATACGGTAATGCCTCACATATTTCTTTTTTTTTTTCATAAATAAATATATCATAAAATTTTTAAGTAGTAAATTTTTTTTATAAAACTTAACTAAAATGGATATATATTTTGAATTAACTTTACATTTTAAACATATCAAATTTAGAATTATTTAGCAAAGAAATCACTCAGCGACTATTATATTAAAAATTTTGTCAAGAACATCAGGTTGTTGAAAATATTCAATGATAGAAAATGCCAGACAGTAATTTTTAATAGAAAAAAAACTTAAATCACGATATTGCCATATTTTTTCGAATCTAAGCCCCCCACCCCTCGATACTTATGCTACTAAAAATCGGGTTGATCTAAAAATTGAACAAGATACTATCGGATAGAAAAAAATCACAGGTTCTCGTTTATTTTTAAAAAGTTTTTATAATACTGGTAAAATAAATTAATTATTTCCATTTACTATTAATTCACCTTTATCAATTTTTTAATTTTAAAATGAATGAGTGAATATTAATGTCGCACTGATTAGTTACTCAGGGGCTTTTGGCGACGGACTTCGCAATTTTGAACCATGATCAAATGACGAGGACAACACCTGAGATGGCATCCCGTCTCCTACCACACCAACGGGGGGACATTTGAGCTCTCGACAGATTTAACGTACATCGCTTTGTGGCCGCGGTAGCCGAGTTCTCTAGGTATCGGATCTTGGCTGGCATGTCACGAGTTCGAGCCCAGTATCACTAAATTCCCGCCGTGTAGGGGAGCGATGCACGTTAAATCTGTCGAGAGCTCAAACGTCCTCCCGTTGGTATTAGGACCTCCCGTCGCCCTTCCTCTTAGTTAGGAGAGGGGGAAACTCATGTGTCGTCCTCGTCAAATGACCATGGCTCAAAATTACGAGGTCCGTCGCCAAAAACCCTTCACGTAGCTGAACAGTGCGACGTTATTATTCACTCACTCGTGCATCGCTTCCCTACACGACAGGTCTTGAACGGTACTAGGCTCGAACTCATGAAACGCCAGCCACGAGTCCGTTACCTTGACCACTAGGCTACCGCAGCCATATTTTATTTCGTAAATTTATCATATGTCGATAACATATTTAACACTATTTTTAGTTTTTTTTTCACAAAAACTGACTGAGAGAGAATTTGGGGTACGGCTTAGAATTGGAGAAAAGTAATTAAAAAAAATAAATTTCTGGTAATTTAATTAAAAAACAAGATTTTTTTAATGATTGTTCCAATGGTTTAATGGTAAAATTGCACGTTAAATATAAAAGCTATTCGATGAAAAAAAAAATTTTGTTTGTTAAAAATATTATAATTGCATTACAATAATTATATTAAAATTTTAAATTGTGAGCTTCAAGGAGTAGTAATTTGTGTTCTCTAGTCAATTCATAGCTTTCTGTGTATGTGTCAAGTATAAAATAAGTATACTTTCAATTTTTCATTCAGTCGCTTCACAGAATTTAAATATTTTTATATGCATTTCATTAATAAAAGGCAAAAAAAAAAAAATTAAGTAGCATAATTAGAAATTATTTTTATGATTTAAATTTTTAAAGCACACATGCTGGAAATATTGAAAACATTCCTAAATGGAAAAGTTCATCAGGTTTGAGATGTTAAATCTCTGTGTACATCATAAATCTTCTTTATTGTCCACACTATTAGTCACAACTTGCTGGTTACCATCATTTCAGCTGGCGACAATATTTCAGAAAGCTATCGCCAAAATTAAGTATTCGTAGCCAAGAAAAATTCGTGTTACAAAACGATGGTGGCGCCATCTCTTTGAGATAGTCCTAACTACGCCAAAAATAATTCAGAATGAACTTAAAATTTAAAATAATTCATTAATAAAAACATAAAACTTAATTCTGGCTACACTAGTCAAAAGAGGGAAGTATGCTTTCTAATATACTATTTAATTCTACTCGAAAAAATCAATTTTTTTCTATTAAAATGTGCTTTGCGGTTTCACTTCCTATACTTTAACATAGAAAACTCAAATTTCATTTTGCAATAATGCTGAAAACTGCGTATTTTTTTTAAAAATCAAAATTCAAAGAACACTATCCTCTAAACAATAATTTTTTTTATAGCCATAGAAATTTTTATTATTATTGGAGCTTTTTTCTGCCGGCAAATGTGCTTCCCGTTTGATCCCTATCCTTTAACATTGACCGAAAACAGACATAATACGATTCAATTGAGAGAAATCGGTAAAAAAAATCAACTATAATTTTTTTATACATAAATTTTTGTTGTTGATATTTTTCTTTAATCTCACAAAATGTGAAAGCTCTAAGTTTAAAAAATTGAGAGTAATTATAACTTTCATGTTCTTGTTTTTTCACATTCCAATGGCAAATAAAAACTTTAAGCTGATTTACCTCAGGAAGAAAAAATAGCTAGTTTGTTTTCATTTAAAATGCTAAAGCTTTTTTCCCATTGCGCCAAATGCTTCGATATTTTTTCTAACTGTTTCCATTAATGCTTGTAACAAAATGTGGTATGCATTTTTGAATCAAAGCAATGCTTATTTTTTAAAAAAATAATTGAATTTAGAGTTCATACATTTTTTAAGGAATTTCCAAAAAGCATTCTTGGGAAAACCATTTTACAAATATCAATCACGTTATCACAAAATTAAACCAACTTTTGTTGTACATATTTAACCGTAATTATAAATCAAATTTCATGTGTGTATCTCAATTATTGTGGGAGGAGTGGCATTTTAAAATCACTTCATAATTTTTGAAATGTATCCTTAAAAAAATAAAAAGGTTAACTTTTTGTGGTATTTTGAGCACAAAAACTATTTTACATAATGCATATACATGGAGGACAAACAAAAAGCAGTCCCTTTAATATACATTCTAAAAATGAGTTTTTATTTTTTTCTGATTTATGCATGTTTAAAACTTAAATATAATATAAATTTAAAATTCCTCAAAACAATATTACAACCAGCTATATTACCGAAGAAACTCACAAGCTATGGCATGTAGCATTATGGAAAAAATAATTTCTTAATATATCCGACCTCGTTCGGGTTACTTTAAAAAAAAAAATAGCATATTTAAACATTATAAATGCTTTTTTTTAAATCAATACCAGTAAATACTAATATTTAACTAACAATATTTAAAAGAAATTGCTTAAATTTTACAAAAATCACAATTATAAGTGAAATTTTAGCAATATTTAAAAAAACTTGAAAGTGTTTAGAGGAAAAGAGTAATAAACTTACATCAGTAAAGGTATTACTAAAACAAAGTATATGCATTTATCTAGAGAATGAATTGAACTTTTAATGTTTTCTTAAAATTTGAAAATTTTAGAGCTGATTGAACAAACATTATAAGAAATGTGACATTCTCTTTCTGCAACTATTATTTAAATAACAGTCGTAACTCAAAAAATATTCTTATAATACGAAATATTTTAGTACATTCTCTTGAAAATGATATAAATATCAGTTTCAAAAAGTTTTACTCTTGCAAGTTATATTACGAAACTTATCTTTGTAAGATAGTGCGCTCTAGAGAGCAGTAAAAGAGCTCCAGAAACACTTTTCAAGCTATTTTACCTCAAATATTCGATCAAATAATAAAAAGAGACCACAGTCCTTTATAACACTTTAAAAATCAGTTGGTTAAAATATTCTTCATGAATTTTTATTTAAGAACCCTGAACAGTTGGCCTTTATTTGCTTTTACAAGTAAATATATGGAATTGTCTGATTTATAGGAGAAGTTATTTTTAGATTAAATTTCTAAATAATTTTTAGTTTTTTTTCCAACAACAAATGCTTAGAAAAAATTGCTTTATATAGAAAATGCATTACACTTATTTGAAGCGCTTAAAAATTTTTCACAATAATAGAGGCAATGAAAATCTTTCTATTTTAAAAGCATTTTCATCGTTTTGAGCATAATGTAGCGTTTCATTTGGAGCAAGTTTCTATGCACTACAACACAACAATTAGCCTATATAATAATGTTGAAGTAAAATGCATTTTTTAGTCTGTTTGCGCTGATTATCTTTGATCTTTCAATCTATACTTACAATTAAGTTGTGAAAATTAATTTAGTAAAAAATTAATGGAAGCCAAGTTGAATAAAAGTACTGAAGGTCATTGCAATAATGGAAACTAAAAATGCTTTGATTAAATTTTTATAAAACATTGAGTTTAAACTTATATTCTAGAAAAACGAAACAGGATTAACTTATTCAAACAAAGAGGAGTCAATATTTGACCAAAATAAAAATTCTGGATGCATTTTTATGAGGATATTTTATAAAATAATTGCTTAATTTTAATTCTGAGCGGTCAGAAATGAATAAAATCAATTTTTATTCATTAATGTTAGATTAAATTCCAGATGCTAAGTTACTTGCCATTTCTAATTTTTCAATACATTCCTTTTTCCATTCATAAAGTTGCTTTGAATGCTATCTTTCAATTCATCTATTTTTTATTTATTTATGTAAATATACTTTAAATATTTCTATCTTTTTTCATTGATGAAAAGATTTAAAAATAATAATTCTGTTTCTTTTTTTAAAATAAAATTTAGAGTAGGTATATTTTATATTATCACAAATCAAATATATATAATGCGTATTAACTGAAAAGTGCAGTAATTTAATTTAATAGAAACATCGGGAAAATCACCTTTAAATAACGTTATTTTGTCTCAAATCTCAAAATTTTGAGAAAAATTAGACACTAATAAATACAGTTCTGTATTCTAATAATAATTTAAAAAAATGAAATTTTCATATACATGCATCAAAAAGAAAAGATTGAAAGACAATAACTGAATTTTGGTACACAGTGAGAAATTAAATGAAAAAATAATACAAAATGAAATATTTCATTAAAACAACTACCGACTAACTTTATCAAACACCAAGTAAGCTAAAAGCTATAGACAAAATCTGTTTTGATAATGATCATTGCTAGCGTTCTTTAGTTGCATATCATAGTTAATGGGTCTATGAGAGTCTTAATTTTCTTCTTTCATACCCCTCTGGTCTGAATCAGACCAGATCCATGAGTTTGTTCACCCTCAAAAAATCTAAAACCTAAATAGGTCTCTTTAAAAGGTCTTCTCGTACCAAGTTAACGCAATCAAGTAAACATTACACGATGTGAATAGGAAAAGGCTTGGCACCATGGGAGAAAGTTTAAATGCCCTGTAGTTTGTCTCTTCTGTCACCTTTAAAACTGATTGACGCTCCAGGGCACTGACTAAGCTACCACGAATGCGGTGGCAGTTGTTTCAAGGAGACGCTTATATGGAGGCATTTCGAGTATAGTTCAAGGTACGTGAGAGGTTCCTCATTCACCTGAGGCATTGAAGTATCGCCCTTTGCTAGGTCATCAGCAATGTCATTATAGTTCAAATTCACATGGGACGGAATCCATTGCAGATGAATTACGGCAGCTTATGAGAGTTATAAGGGTATATGCAAAAAGAGATAATGGATAACGAGTTGAATGAGTTTCACACAAGGTCCAGATTTCTTGCCGATAAAACAATTCGAGTACAGAACTCTGAAAGGACAGTTTGCAAGAGATAACAATGGCATGGTGCAAAGCAAGGGAAGTATATTATTACTGTGAGTTGAATGGTATCCTTTACTCATTCAAATAAACCAGAGATACAGTGGGACTGATATATGCAATTCATAAATTAATGTTACTGAAAATAATGCATAATTATAATGAGGACAAACAATTTATTAAAAATTATATAAAGCCCTTTGTTATTTAATTCCAAATACCCTAATAAACTGAAGTACTTGCTTGAGGTTGATAATCTTATATAATTATAATCTAATTTTTCTTTTTGCAAATAATTTAGGAGTTTCTAACCATAAGTATTTTGGATATATTCTCTCATGATAGCACTTTCCTCCATCTTGTCTGGTTCCTTTATTTTTTATATCTATGCACTTGTCATTTATATGAAACGAATCATGAGACTGATAACAGAAAATTTGTATTGATATCCTTTTTAAGTATGTGGAGTTTTCTTATTTGCCGTAATATTTTCAACAACTTAATGAATGAAATTCTGATAATCATACGATATTCATATAATTTCTACAGTACGCATATGAAAATCAGTGTTAATAAATTGTCTTTTTAACGCATGTCTTTTAATAAAAGCTTGAATTAGTAATTTTCTAACTGTATTAAATATTTTCCATTTTTACAAGATGCAATAAAATCATAGAAAAAAAGTATTTAAATATAATTATAATATTTAAAAATAAGTTGATTTTTTTGTTATCTTAAACATTAAAATTTACTTACCATACTTCTTTTAAAAAATTAATTTTTTATTTTTGAATGGGTTTTTTTACAACGAAATTTTTAAAAAATTTTAACAAAGAAAGGAAGAAGCCACTCGCCTTGAAGTTTAAAACATGTATGGTAGAGCTTATTTCTCTCCAAGTAGTAAATATTTGAAACAATTCGATTCCCTCATCAATACATGTATCGTTAGGAGATAGAGGTCAAGAATACAAATTTATAGGATATTATATTTTTCTAGCTGGTCCGTTCTTCGCACGGGTGAATTGAAAAATTAAACAATACAGATTGAAGGATAAAGAAGTTTTTAATGAGTTAATCGCAAATTAAATAAAGAAAAAGTTTTATGCGTATCTCAGCTGAACAAAACAATCAAACATATTTTTTAAATTTTAAGTCTGAAGGTCTAATAGCTCCTAGAAAGAATTTTTTTATAACGCGTCCTTGTGTGAGTCGATTTTTGAAAACACCTTCCTAAAAAAAAGCTAATCTCTGCTCAAAAAAAGAAACACATTGTTACAAATTTTGTGTAATGAACACTTAAAATAGTTTAAATAATTTTCATCTGGATGTGTAATACGTTAGTATTACTTTCTGTTGCATTTATTTTATGTTAAAATTATAATATTCGCACGCAACGCCGTTCCTTATATTATAATGACGATTCAATGGAAAAATAGCGAAATGTTGGTGATAGAGCCAAGTTGGCAACTTGGCGATGGATTGAACGGTGCAGAAGTTGCTTTGCTGTGACCTGGTGAGGAGCTGTAACAAAAAAGATAGCTAGCAAAAAAAAAAAAAAAAAAAAAAAGAAGAAGGAAATTTATTTACATAAAAATAAACATAAAATATGATAATTCCTTCAACATAAATAAACATTAAAATTATACATATACTATGTATCTTTTAAGCATATTTATTAAAATACGAAATAAACAGCATAAAATATAAGTATTCTCCTGAAATATAGTTAAATATTTTAATGCGAACCCCAACACCTCTCTATTTTATATGTCGCCCAATATTAGGAATATAACGTGCGACTCTATTTCCCACGATTCTGAAGGTTCAGTTGAGACCTTTGCTGTAGTTCAACAACTTCTTAGCAAACTCACAGTCCATTTCATATGAGGAAATATTTGTTCATGTAGGACCCAAAGTGGAAATTAGAGCACTGGCAATTTTCTCTTCAAACAATTACCGCAAAATCCGGCGAATAGCACGCATCTATACTTTCAGGCTACATATTTTAATTTTTAAGTGCCATGTTACGCGTACTCCCGTCTTAAAGAAGGCCGCGGTAGCACAGTGGTCAATGTATCGGATCGTGGCTGGCATGCCATAAGTTTGAGCCCAGTACCACTAAAGACCCACCGTATAGGAGAGGGATGCACTTTAAATATGTCGAGAGTTTAAACGTCCTCCCTTTGATGAGGTGTTGTAGTTAGGAGAGGGTGTGCCACACAGCCCAGGTATCGTCCTCTTCACTTGACCATGGTTCGAAATGACGAGGTCCGTCGACAAAAGCCCTCGTGTAGCTGAACAGTGCGACATTATTATTCACTCACCCTTCTTAAAGAAGAAACCTTAAATGTGTGCATATGCAAGGCTCTTATGTTTTGAAGTATTATCCCAGGTTTTTGAAAAAAATAGTATATTTCTAAACTGTGCAACTCTAAGTTCATAATGTACGTCATTTATTTTAAATAAACAGTAATTCGATAGATTCAGAGAAGTCCAATTTTTTTCTACGCTCATCTTTTAAGTTATCCTGTTTATACCCAGCGCATAACTCGCACCCGTCCATTTCGATCTTGTGTTGAAAGTGCGCGTCAAACGCCGGATTTTACAGTAAATCTCTCCAGAAATGACATCCAACAACTTAAAATAGTTGTCTATACATATAATTAGAGAGTTATCTCTTCCAGATTTTTTTAATAATTCTGTAAATTTACCTTTCCATGATTCTGAAGACGTTAGTTCAGTAACTTCCAGTTCCAAATTATTAACTTCAGTCAAATATTCTTTAATTTACACAGAGGTGCTGAGTGCCACTAAGTTCTGTACCGTGTGCCAAAGTACTATACCGTGTGTACTGTACCGTGTGCCGACCCCTGGTATAGATCTTTATAAAACTATTTTTCTTAATTATTGCTAATATAATTAATAGTTTTGTTTAAATTGATTTTAAATTGTTTTCTGGACTTGTTTTCAAAAATTATATTGATTTTTCAGTACATTACGTCAGAAATAAGAATTAATTTACCTCTCTATTTAGAACATATTCCAAATCATGAATATTTTTCTACATTTCTCTATACCAGTCATAAAATTTCAGACATATGTTGCACTATCTATTAAATTCCTGCACTGGAATGAAATAAAAAAATTTACTCTGAAAATTATAGTCATTTTTATACTAATTGATCGATGTAGTTAAAAAGATCAGGACCAAAAAGATTAGTTAGTTATCTAAAAAACTAAAAATTATTTACTAATTCGCTAAAGGGATCGGTTCGAAAAATGTAGTTCTTGCATATAATCTCACCCTATTGGCGAGCTTTTGCAAATTCTAAGAAATTTGGATAGTATCAAATAAATAGTCATAACTCGTTAAGTCTTTGGCGATTTACTCTTTGTAAATGTCGTGGTAGCCTAGTGGTCATGGTCACAGCTCGTGATCGTCATGTTATTAGTTCAAGCCTGGTGTTGCTTAAGACAGGTCATACAAAGGGGCAGATGTACGTTAAATGGGTGCGTGCTCTCAATGACCTCCCGATGGTGTGATGTGATAGTTTGGAGAAAGGTGCTGTGTTCAAAATTACGACCATTGCTTAATCATGGTTCAAAATAATGATGTCCGTCGGCACACACACACGATAGTATCCTCACTCTTTCAATTATAATTGATGTTTTGAGCACAATAACTTGTAAATTCAATCTGTTTGAAGACCGTATTCAAAAGAGCATTTTTTTTTTTTTTACATTAAGTCAATTGAACTCACTATCTTTTTTAAAGTTATTGAAAACGCTGTTCACTCTAGAGTGAATAATATCAGTCACAAAAAAATTATTCGGATGCTAACTAGATGTGGGGGAGGAAATGAACGTTTTGTTTCTGATATGTCACAAATCGTTCTTTTTTTTTATTGCTACTTTATCTAAGTAGATATCAATGACATGTAAAAAGGCTGCAACCTTGTATCGCACATATCACCTGTCGTTACGGCGTTTATTTTACGGTTGTTTTAACAACGCTGATTCAGAGGAGAATGAGGTAACAAATGTATGGACAGTAAATTAATAGGAAGTAATGATTGTGTATATCAAAATACAATGATACTAGGGGGATGTCATTGTTATTTCCACTTTACTGCTTTGTGTGCTTACGAATTTTACAAGTAACTACTATAACTGAATCCATAATGAACAGGAAAAAGTGAATTACCTCATACACAGGGTACTAAGCGAGTATTTAGAGAATTTCATTTATAACAAGAAAATATAAAAATTGAATGTTTGTGTGTGTGGCCAAAGAATATGATCTTCAAATGCCCTTTTTTGAGCTTTAGTAAAGGAATCATCAAAAAAAAAAAAAATTTCATAATGATAATTCATATCTTTCAAATAATTTTAGAGGGGATAAAAGATACACTATATAAATATTTGAATTTTTTTGTGCTCGTTTGAGAAACGAAGTAGGGACCAAGGAGCTTAGTGGTTACGGTAACGGACTCGTGGTAGACGTGTCATGAGTTCGATCTCAGAAACGTTGAAGACCCCCTTATACAGGGACTGATGCACGTTAAATCTGTCGAGGCTCAAACATCTTCCCATTGGCATGGAGTAGATGTTCGGAGAGTCGTCCTCGTCGCTTAAAAAGGGTTCAAAATTAAACGGTTCGTTTCCTGCAGATTTTATGTACTTTTATAAAGTGATGTTAATAAACATTCAAAAGGGAAGTACCCTAAAAATAATCCTATCAATTCGAAATTTCGTGTGAAAATTACTTTACTACAGGGGACCCAGAAGTAACCGGGTGGCAGCGGTAGCCAAGTGGTCAAGGTATCGGACTCGAGGTTGGGGTGTCATGAGTTCGAGCCCAGTACCACTGAAGACCCGCTGTGTAAGGGAGAGATGTACGTTAAATCTGTCGAGAGCTCAAACGTCCGTTGGTGTGGTGTGGAAGTTAGGAGAAGGTGCCATATAGGGTGTCGTCCTCGTCACTTGACCATGGTTCAAAATGACAAGGCCCGTCACCAAAAGCCCTCGTGTAGCTGAACAGCGTGACGTTAATATTCACTCACTCCCCAGAAATAACCGGAATCGAACTGTTGCGCGCGCATACTTTGTAGTTATGAGTTGTGGTGTTAGTTGGAGGTATCTGCCGACCGTTAGGTGGCCGTGGTAGCCGAGTGGTCTAGGCATCGGATCATGGCTAGCGTGTCATGAGTTCGACCCCAGTACCACTAAAGACCCGCCGTGTAGGGGAGCGATGCACGTTAAATCTGTCGAGAGCTCAAAGGTCCTCCCATTGGTGTGGTGTGGTAGTTAGGAGAGAGGGGTGCCAGCTCAGGTGTCGTCCGCGTCACTTGACCATGGTTCAAAATGACGCGGACCGTCGCCAAAAGCCCTCGTGTTGCTAATCAGTACGACGTTAATATTCACTCACTCACTGCCGACCGTTAGTGAGCTGGGTCAGTCTGAGTTATGTGCATTGCTTGTGGTGCTCTGTTGTGTGCGTTCTTGTTTCAATCCTTCGGCAATTAGCATGTGGAATTTTGCTTTATGTTGTAAAAACTGTACCCGAGACCGTTGGGATGTTTTGACAAACCTTTAATGGCGATGCTTTCGGAATATCATTGGTCTACGAATGGTTTCCCCATTCAAATCTCGCAACATAACTGATGACATACCAGGCTCAAGGCGTCTTCCGAAGGCAATGTTTTCGTCGTGTTTTTTTTTTGTTGCTAAAATCAAATGTGCAATCTATGAAGATCGTCGAATGATCATTGACTAAGTTTCTGAGGAAACAGACATGTCATGGAGCACGTTAATGACAATTTTCCACCTCACTCAGCTCTGATAGTTTGACAGTTTTTAGTAAAAAATAACATGTGGTGTTTGTACCTCCTCCACCCTAGTCACCCGATCTGGCTCCATCGGACCTTTTTTTTTTGTTTCCTCGGATAAAGAGAAGTCTGGAAGGAAAGCGATTCAGTGATGTGGATGAATTAAAAAGAACACCCTAACGGCTTTGAACAGAAGCCTGCCTCAAGAATTCAAGAGCTGTTTTGAGAAGTGGCAAAAGCGTTGGAACAAGTGCATCAAGGTACACATAGACAATACGTTGAAGGGATTCTAATGTAAAATTCAATAAAAATACAAAATAAAAAAAAGCTAAATTCTGGTTATTTTTGTGTTTTTCTCGTATACCAAGTATGCAATTGATAAACGGCTGTATCAATAGGAAATTGAGACCCTAGAGTTAAAAAACCCAAATTAAGAAAAAACAAGCCACCGATCATAAAATTCATTTCGCCGCTATTTTTTAACTCTGGTTACTCAACTACGATTTAGGGCAACTTATTGAATCTCATTGGTCAAAGTAGATCCCGTGACTTCGAGTGATATGTTTCCTTTTTGAACTTAGTATAACTACAAATACATCATTTCTTTTTACGTTCCCCCTTCCCTCATCTGGATTCTAATTTTTTCTAAATAATCAAACTGAGTAATCGATGAAATTTCCTTAATTTTATCCATCGTGAGAGCTGAAATTTATCCAAACTCAAAATTTTATGTAAACATACGAAAAATCCCGTACTGCGCAAGCGCGGTTAAATCTACCCCCCCCCCCCCCCCCAGCTCTGACTTCGGTCAATTTCCTAACCTGAACCGAGGTTAGAGAATGAGTTTGAAACAGGCGAAAAGCGCGCGCCGCGCCGACTGTTTTCTGCCTTTGATTGCCGATTAAGTGTACGGTGAATTCGGTGGTAAAAGTTCAGGATTATAAAGTCCATCGCCAATAACCCTCCTATAGCTTTAGAGTATGACGTTAATAAAAATTAAATCAAAACTGGACTTCTAAGAGAGCACACCACACTATCATTCTCCCTGTTCACTATCTATGCGTCACCATATATATGTATTAAGCAAACATTTGTTGCTTTACAAGGTAAGCTAAAGTAGCGAATGCTGAAATGCACATATAACTTACTTTTATTTTGCACTACTTTTAAATTTTAATAATCAAAATTTTAAAACAAGTAATGTAAAGAAAAATTTAATTCACACAATTCCTACATTGAATGGATGAATAGAAAGTATTTTATTAACGATTGAACAAGATATATATACAGTCGACTCTCGATTATTCAAACCTTCGATAATACGAACCTCTCAATAATTAGAAGCATATGCTCGGTCCCTAGAAAAACTGTTGATATTTCGAACTAAAACAAAACGTTTTGGTACACTCAATAATTCGAAGTAAAATCTGTGGTTGGAGAGACTACAACACGATATATATATATAATTCGAAGTTATCTTATAAAATTCTCGACAATTCGAATCATGTGCAGTCCTGTAATAAACAGGTTGGAGATTAGAGGTTTCACGTTGTGCTGTCTCTGCGTGTCTCCCGTGTAAAGTAATCTCTTTGATGACTATCTGTCTGCACACCTTTTTAGTGTTTTCCAGTTTCTCAAGATGAAAAATCAATTTTATTGTTTTCATTCCTTTAAGTGGACAATAGAGCAACCGCACCTGTTGTCAGTCGTCCATATCTTTCGTTTAACACGTGGCCTTGGTACACATATGTTCAGAAACGAGGATCCGCTGTTTAAAGAAGAGATGCGTAGGGATGTGTATGAAAGTTAACACAGGACTTTTAACTTCTGTAAAATATTTATTCTGTATAATATGTACTATTTAAAAATACTTTAAAATAATTTTATACATATGTACAATTGTGTTACTTCATTGCATAGCTTCAAATTTAAATGTGCTAGAAAAAATTTCTCTTTGTGAATTTTGGGAATTTTATGTACCCTCTTGATTATTCGAACTCTTGAAAATTCGAAGTTTTTCACTGATCCCTCCAACTTCGAATTATCGAGAGTCGACTGTATATGTACAGGGAGAGAATGAAATAAAATAGTAGGAGTTGAAAAAAGAGCATGATTCATCTGCATTGTTGTAACAATGCACACCCGGTTTAGCTAATTTGGCTGAAAAACCGGTTTTCGACGTCAACTTTTGTCATTGTTTTAACAGTTACATTGTTACAACAATGGAGAAGAATTTAAGTTGGCGTCGGAAACCCGTAATTATTTAAATTAAATTAATATTTGAAAAAACTGTATTAACATCAAGTGTCATCCACTACAAGTATAAGACAATTTATTTGAACTTGATTGGATGAATAGAAAGTATTTTATTAACGATTGAAAATTTGAACAAGATAAATATACACTGGTGTGCAAAAATTAAGGACGAGACGGTTTTTTCAATATAACTTTGTACAAAAGCATTCCAAATCAACACATTTAATACCGTAAGATCCCCAATACGTAAGGACATGAGTAATGTAAGCAACACTTACTAAAAGAGAAATCAGAGGGATAAAAAGAAGCTTTATTGAAAAAGTAGCATGGAGCGCAATGCGACTGAAGGCCGAAACATCCCTGTGATGGGTGTCCAGCAAGAAATACCCGGTCTTTAGTAGGGGATATGATCTCCCCTGACTGCTAGGCAGGTTTCACAGCGTCTGCCCATGCTGAGAATGAGGGTGTCAATGAGTTGTTGAGGCATTGCTGCCCATTCGTCTTGCAGCGCCAATCGAAGCTCCGGAATCGTTACTGGTGGTAAGGTACGAGCTGCCAAGCGTCTGCCTAGAAAATCCCATACATGCTTGATGGGATTGAGATCCGGAGATCGTGCCGGCCAATCCATACGTTCAATATTCTCACTCTCTAAGAGCTGTTCGGCAGCAACTGTGCGATGACATGGTGCATTGTCGTCCATGAAAAGGAACTGCGGACCCATAGCGCCTCTAAAAAGACGCACATATGGAAGAAGAATCTCGTTACAATAACGGGTCCCGTTGACTGAACCTGCGTCGAAGATGTGAAGCTCTGTACGACTACCAAGCATGATGCCTCCCCAAACGAGAACACCGCCACCTCCATACCTGTCCCTTTCAATGATGTTCGAGGGATGATTGCGGCTTCCCCGCTCTCTCCAGATGAGTATGCGATGAGAATCGCTACTCAGACTGAATCTGCTCTCATCTGTAAAGAGTACTCGTCCCCATTCATTGTCTCTCCAATTCCGGTATTCCCGGAACCACGGAGAACGCCTTCTCCGATGGGCAGGCGTTAGAGGTACACACCGTACAGGGCGTCGCACAAACAGACCACCACCGTGCAGTCTTCTGGCCACGGTAAAACGCGATATCGGTCGTCCAGTCGCCTGTGTCGTGTGTCTAGCGATTTCTCCCGCTGTCTGCCTCCTGTTTCTTCTGGCCTGTAAGGTAATATACCGGTCATCTGCGGGTGTGGTTCCCCGTGGACGACCACTACTGAACCCCCGGATAGCTGTTGCTGTAGTTTGAAATTGTCTCCAAAGTCGTGAAACGATGCTGTGAGCAATTCCGAACTCTGCAGCCACACTTATCACACTGCGACCTTCCTCCAACTTCCCAATGATTCGACCTCGGGTAAAAGCATCCAGATGTCGTCTAACAGATTGATTATTCGCCATTTCTCTCTGAGGCAGCAACTCGATGTGATTTTAACTGCTATACGGTGTGCAATCTCTTTGCCAGAAATACTAATCTTACACCGACAACATGCTTTACTACTCAGACACTCCCCCATTACGTCTACCTGCATATCTGCGCATGTGCTACCGTACATCACCTCACTTAATCTCCTGATTGGTCTTTCTGTCCGCTCTGCCTCTTCGTTCAGCTGATATGCTAATTTTCGACTTCGTCCTTAATTTTTGCACACCAGTGTATAGAGAGTGAGCTAATAATAGGAATTGAAAAATATTAAAAACACAATGAAGTATTTAAAAATAAAGATTTCAATTGGCAATCAAGAAAACGAAAAATTTGCGTTGAAGACCAATGCATTATTGTGCGATTACTTTCAATATAAATTGAAACACTATTTAAAATCCATGGGTCTCTTTTGAGCAGGGCCGCCGCGTGGGTATTAGGCGCCCTTGTTCAAGTTGAAATTTGGCGCCCCTTTATGGGGTTCTGTTGCACTCTTATAAAGTGCTACAAATAAAATAAGAAATACTCATTTATATTGTATTCGAAATTTGAGTTTCGAACAGAAAAGTTTTAAAATTATAATATTAAAAAACGTTTGTCTTATTGTTTTTTTTTAGTATCTCATAAATTTTAAAAACAAAACAAAGCAAAAATGATATAAAATTTTTAAAGTAAAATATAAAAATTAGAAAATATATTCAAATATTTATTCTCCTACCTTTAGCAGCTACAGATGCTCGTATCAATTCCTTTATATTTAATTTATCCAAAATTTCGCTCTCTATAGATATAATTGACAAATCCGATAATCTCTCCTGCGCCATAGTAGATCGCATGTAGTTTTTTTATAATTTTAAGTTTGGAAAAACTTCGTGTTCTCCAGAAGCCACCAAAACTGGCAGGGTTAAAGAAATCCGTAAAGCTAGGGCAATATTTGGAAATGTATGAATAAGATTGTTTTCTTAAATATAATTTAAAACATCAATAGGTGACATATCCTCTTTGGTAAAACATCGGAAATATTTTATTTCTTCAAACAAATTTAATCCATCTATGTCCTTTTCATTAATATTTTTAGTATCCGTTAATTTTCGCTCTAATTCTTCACAATGTTTTAAAAGTTCATTCTCCCTCCAGTTTTTTAAATTAGGTATATAGTGTACTTACTACCTTGAAGTAATTGTAATGTTCTTTTAATTGACTGAAACTTTCTGAAATTGAAGAAATAGTAGTGTCTAATATTATATTGTAAATTTCAACCTTAAACTTTTGTCTTGGATTGTTGATTGGTTCTTCGGTTTGTTCATCTCTAAACAGTTTCTTTTTAAAACTTTTTAAAATCAGTATCCACCTCCAAATCATCAGAAACGATACTTTCATTGGCAATTGCATGTTCATACGCTTCATCCGATCTACCATTATCTGAAGTAAATTTCAAATGCTTTACGATATGAGTAGGACATTCCAGAGTAATATATTTCTCAAAAAGTAAGAATAATTTTAACACAAATGTGCGTATTTCAGTAACCAAATGTTCAGTGAATAATCTGGTTACGATAAATTTGAATTTTTAAATCTTTGTATGATAAAGACATAAACAATATTATATTCAGAATATGATGAATTGTGCAAATATAAATCACATCACAAATGTTGTACAAAAAGGTAAATGAAATTTTCAACAAAGAATAATTCTACAAAATTAAGGCAAAAAATTTCATATTAACCAGCTTTTCTATCATTTACACATGTTGTAAACATTAATTTACAATCAACTTTTGTTTCCTTGTTTATTATGAAAGCAAATCTTTCTGTTTCTGAAAGCTAGTTTTTCTGTAGTATCATTTGAATCAAGAATATTTTACCGCATTTATTTTTATTATTTTTATAAAGAAAAATTCAGAGAATTTATAAAGTAAAATGAATTCTAGACTGGGGATCGGTATACTTTCAAGGAAGAATCAGTTGTTAGGGTAACAAGATATCGAAAGTATCACAGACCTACTTGATATGAGCTTCCAGGAAAAAGGCCCCCCATCCCAGCAACAGTCGCGTTAAGACTGTCATGCTCCAATTAATATTTTTTATATTATTTAAATCAAGTTTTACACAACAGGAATTAACATTTTCCATTCCTTCAAAAATGAAGAAATATTATAGATATTTTTTATTTATTTTTATTTCTTTGGCTCTCAATGCAAGTGCGATCAGCGTCAAAATATCAATGCTAGGAATTAAACTTTGAAGCATGAAAAAAACATCAATACCAGTACTACCTTAAGTACTACTATTTGGAATTTCATGTTTACACTAATAATTAAACTTTATAAAACTGTTCTTGCATAGTAAAGTGTGTTTTTGGAAGACGTATTCAAGCAAAAAAAAACAAATATTGATGCATATTAATCAACATAAAAGTACTATAAAAGTCCATTGAAATATATGTATAAATATAGACGAAAATCTTAAAATTAGCTGATGTAACACGGAAAATTTACAAAATAAAATTTTTTTTAAATTAGATTTCATTAAGCTGGACATTACTTTTTATTGCCTTCTTTGTAAAGGAAAGCAAATAAAATAAATGTATGTTTTGAATAATAGGATAAAAATGTTAATGATAAAATTATTATTTTAATATGATAAAAATGTTTGAACAATTTTTTACTTAAGGGAAAATACAAAACAAATCAAAAGTAAATTCATAATTACCGTTTGCAGTTATAAAGGAATGAAGTAAAATTGAAGAAATTACTGATTTAAAATTGCGTCAACTCTCTCTCTCTCTCTCTTTGGAAAAAAAAGTGATTTCCTGAAGGCAGTGGTGCAAAAAAAAAAGTGATGGCTCTTACTTGGTTGAATTTTTTCTAGTAAAAAAGTAAAAATATGGGAATATTTTAAATATACACAAAGCTACAATTTTTATACTTACTGTCTTCTCTTTCTTGGCGTTGTTTGCGCTTAAACGCACCCCGCTTGGTTTTTTTTAATCTATATTTTTAGTTTTATAATTTATCTAATACTATTTGTATGTGCTCGAGTATTTGCTGACGTTAAAAGGAAGCAGAAACGAAATGCTACGCTATAAAATGGTTGGAGAATCCCTAGCTATTAATTTATTCGGGAGGATCGAACTCACATCCAACAGAGGGCTTAGAGCTACAAAATAGCCCACCGAGATAGACAGGAAATGATACAAAAAATATGCATGAACAAGAAAATTTAATACAATATTATTATAATTATTTATATAAAAAAAAACATATCTGCAAAAGAGCAGAGGAGGGGGGGGATAACATTACATCAGTAAAATTACATCATACAAGAAGATTGCGAAACAATTTAATAACAGGTATACATGACACAAAATATGATTTGGGGAAGAAAAGCCAAGCGATTTACATAATAATTTGGCCAATAGTGAAACGAAGATTTGATAATTTAGATATAAAAATGAAAGAGAATAATTGGGTTTTTAATAAGCGATGGGCAGCTGCACGTTCTCTGTAATTTTAATTTTTTTCTCTTTTTTTCACCCTTCAATTTTTTTCGTCCTAGGCATGTGCCTAAGCAGAAAAGTAGGCTTGGTAGCTGGGGGTACGTTACGCCACTGGACAACGGTCATCACATCACTTTTGCCAATTGACATGCAGTTTGAAATTAACTGTTTTTCGAAGGGAATGTATGGGAATAATATTTGACGATATTAAAATTATCCGGATCATGATCTTATTAAGACAGAGTCGAGAACGCAAAATGAGGCCCCCACTGAGAGCGAGGTCCTGGATCCGGGCCTAGTTGGCCCAGGCCTTGAAACGTACCTACTACAATACAATACGACTTTAATTATAAATCGCACAATTTATCAAGATAAATATTTTGTATATGACAAGACCGGGGAGTCACTAGAAAAAACTTGTTTTTAATTGAATATTGATAACTTAATTATCAAATACTTTGTGCAGTACTGATACATTTATAAGTGTTGAGTATTATATCAGTGGGAATTTGTATTTTATTTTTTATTATATAAGAATGTATTTTACTTTGTAATTATTTTAAATTGTAAATTATTTAATCAAATTAAGATAATTATTTTCAATATTTTGTTTTTGATTTTTCGCGATACGTTCGCGCCCCCAAGTAGTGGCTATCACGCCCTCCTGGAGGGCGCACCCCACAGTTTAAGAAACGCTTCAATAAAGATTTTATTTCGAGTTTTGAGAACAGTTTAATAATAGGATACATGAAGCAAAATATGATTTGGAGAAGAAAAATCAAGCGATTTACTTAATTTTAAAAATGTACATATTTTATCATCGCAAACAAAACAAATACGTTGAGCCATAACATCTTCTCAGCATATAATGAATAAAAATGTATGCCGATACAAATTATTCCCAATTCCTGTTGTTACATGTAACAAATTCTTATATTTTGAACACATTCAGAAAAAATGCGTGAACTCCACACGGAACGTATTTTTATTGTTGGTATCGGAAATCAAATTTTGTTTTACACAGACGAAAACAATCCGCAGAAACAAAAACAAAATTAAATTAAAATATAAAATTCAAAAAAATAAAATCTTATTTTATTGCTAAAAAAATATAAAACATGCAAAATTGCAAGTTTTTTTATTAACAACTTTTATGTGAGTAACATTAAATTAAAAAAACTATAAGTACTATAAATTTTGGCGCCCCCTGCCCCAGGCGCCCTTGTGCGGTGAACAATTTTGCCACCCCCACGCGGCGGCCCTGCTTTTGAGCGATTAGTAATACTTCATTCTACTCTGGGTGAAACATATTTACCCAATACATAATAAAAGAAAAATAATTATAACGCTTTTCAGGCAATTTGTGATAACAGTCTTGTGAAACATAACTGAGGAAATAAATATGCTCAATTAAGTAAAAGTGATAAGCAAAATTATTAGAACTGGCATGGTGTCAACAGTAAAAGAATGTCACACACACATGATATGATTATGCATAGTGGAAGACGTATTCTAAGCCGACTGAAGCGAACTGACTGTGAATTGGTTTGCACTCTGTCTCATGAAAGAACGGCATCTCAGAATAGGAGTAAGTGCTCTTAATTGAGCCGCATCAGTCACTTGCGCGCGCGATTCTTTCCCGGCAAAATCGATCGCATCTAAAGAAGAGCATGCATAAATGAGGTTTAAAAACATAGTTGATTTTTTCTGCTATGATTATTGTTTCTTTATTTCCTAAGAGGGAATGGTATTCTCCCTCAAGATTGGGGTGGGACTAAGCCAAATCACACTGTCACCTGTATGGTGCTCAAAGCTACGGACAACGACAGGCGTATATGTAGCCCTTTACCGCTATGAATTTCGTGGGCCTTGATCTGATGTTACTACCGGTCAGGTGACGTAACAGAGTGCAATTTAACATATAAATTATTGTACGAGTGGTATGTCATTAATACGAAAATACCGCATGCCTACATTCACTATGAATATGTTTCAGGGCATTAGACGAATTTCCATCGAACTCGTAAGGGATGATCTTTTGTTTCAAGGAGTAATTGCCAAATAGTCGTTAGTTCAAATCCAGCATTGCTTTCATTGAGCCGTGGGTTCGAATCCTGGTGCCAATAAAGAAAATCTGTGCCCGGTAATTTTTCCCGACTCTCTCCTAATCCTGTTCCATCGATCAATCTATGATGACTAGTTTAAAAAAGATGCCTTTTGAATATGTTAAGTCGTTCACAAATTCTGGAAAATCCCACTATGAGACAATTTGAATGATCAATAAATCAGAACACTTTACTTCATTTGAAATAAAGTAGAACGTCGTTTATCCGAACGTTTATTATCCGGAGCGTCAAATATCCGGACCAGATTTTTTTTTGGTCAACTACATGTACGGTATATGAATACGTTTTCGAACAGTGCAATGCTCTCAACAGTTGTTTCGCGTGAGACCAAAAGTGACGGGAAAATCCAAAGTTAGGGATATTTGAAGAATTTCAGTAGTATGGATTTGGTTAACATCTGCGAGGAATATTAGGTTAGTGTGTTCCCAAGTGAGTCTGCGTTAGAAACAGCTATAGAGAGGTACGAATAGATATAATATGAATACATTACTTCTCTAAATCTTGTATTTCAAAATTTTTAGCTCAACTCTTGTATAAAAGTCCTTGCTATATATGGGCAATATATTACAGTAGAACATCGTATATCCGAACGTTTAGTATCCGGAACGTCAGATATCCGGACCAGTGTATATATATTATACACTGGTCGCTGTACAGCGAGAAATAAGATTATTTTCCACAATAAAGGTAACATTGCTACATTTTGCACCTATTTTGCTTTTTCATCAAGCATGTTTCCCGCTTGTGCTTATTTTCAGTATTCGTATAGTGAGTGTCCGGTTTCATATACTGCATGGATCCGCATTCGGTTAGTGTCCGGTCCCAACTGATTCGGAAAACGACGCTCTACTGTACTATGCTGATACATTTAAGCAAAATATTTTGTTTACACATTGGCCTTTGCATACTCTTGGTTTCTGTTCTTCAGTTGGTAGAAAACACATCCCATAAAAGGAAAGATATCGGATAACTCCTCCCGCAGCTGGAATCCGCATTTACAATGCGCGCTCCTCTAATTTCGTGTGTTACCTTGACGTGGAAGGTTAAGGTCGAATTCGGAATCACACAGCTGAAATGCGATAGCATCACGATTCCGGAGTGAGTTTATACTCTCCGCTGAGTTTTCATTTTTTACTACACGAAAAGAAACAAACAATTTTTTTAAAAAAAAAAGAGAATAATTTTATATTTATCTTTTAACCTCTTTTTTCGAAGCAATCTCTAACTATTTTAAAGTATGAAAACTCTCCAGCTTAATGAAAAAAGTTGATTGATTTTTTTTGAGGTCGTCGTTGAAATAATTCGAGGTATATTGGTAACAGACCCCGTTATTTCGGATGACGATGAGGACGATATTTGATACAATTTTGCAAACTTCCATACTACGCCAACGTGTGAGGACTTTGAGCCTCGATACATTTACCTCGTCGTGCATCAAGTCTTTGCTTATCACTGATGTAAAATTCAAATATCTCTCGATCTTTTTGGATCTCTGCTAAATCAAATATTAACATACTAGAAATAACCCAAAATCATCCATTCGACAGATCACTAACGCCCGATGGTTTATGAGAAACAAAAGACCTCAGGTTTTCGCTTAATCTTACAACCATTCGGGAATTCATGAAACGAATCTCTTTAAATTTTTCCTTAACATCCCTCTTACTGACAACAGAACTATAAGAAAAACAGAAATTTATTACCTTGATCCTTAATTCAATAGACCCCGTAACATCTTCCTGTAATTTACCTGGAATTTCTATGATGAATTCCTAATTCTCATAATTTAATATTATTTTTTCAATTTCCCAATCTCTTACTCTCCGAGCAACTCATCCCTCCAATCGGAGGCGACTTGCTCGAGCAATAGGGAGAGGACCTCTCGCCTTCTACGACCCGAAATAATTTTTCTGTCTCCGATCTTCTACTAACTCCCAGGACACACCTCCTAATGAAACGCAGCTACCCGATTGGACGAGCGCACTGTTCCTCTAAGAAGTATTAAACCAGACCGTTTTAGCGGTCACTTTTTGCTCCATTTAGATAGCTCTCTAACTTACAGACAGCACACCAAGTACATCTGTGATAAATTTTGGAACAAAATCCACCTCAGCATTTCGCTGATTGGTAGGAGATCCCCTTTATCACTGCACAATAAGGTTTTGCTCTACAAGCAAGTTCTTCACCCAGTTTTAACGTACGCTGCCCCTGTCTAGGGAGCAGCGGCCCCGACCACTATAAATAAAGTGCAAATAATGCAAAACAAAATTCTTCGTATCATGACAAATGCGCCCTGGTACGTCAGAAACAGTGTACTTCACCACGATTTAAATATAGAGTCTATTGGGGATTATATCACCAAACTTTCGCGAAACGTTTTCAGAACAATAGAAAATCATCCAAATCCACTAATACAAGCACAAACAATCTTCACAGACCCCAATAGTAAACAAAAGTTTGCATATAAAACGACTCGTTGGGCCTTGCCACTTAAACCTCCGTAGCCAGCTCTTTTTGTCCCACTCCTCTAGCTAATCAATAGCACTTTATCTTATTTTGCACTCAATTGCTAAAGATCCGCACTTTCTGTTTTTTCTCTCCATTCAATATTTCATTCCGTGTGTTATTTTCAGCTTCTCTTTTGAGCTCCCGCTTTCAACCTCGTTCGTTCGTGTCTCAGGTCGAAATGACCAACTTCTCCCTCCTGCGTGTTTGGCCCCGCCCACGCCTCGTCCTTATTGGTTCTCGCCTCTTAGGGCGCCTGCCCTTCCCCGTTCTTGGAAGTTTTTCACTGTGTTGTCAGTCAGCTTCTCTCCATTCACTCTGAGCAAAAGCGCCTGGCTCGCTGTCGCTCGCCATCAATCTTATTTTAGTTTAGTTAGGTCACTTTTTGGTACTGCACCATATAGCAGTGCTTCTCAAAGTTTCAATATTGCGACCCAATATTCAATCATAATTTTCATCGCGCCTCTCTCCATACAATATATCTAATTCAATAATATTATATACTTTGACTCTAAAGGTACAATACAACTTTAACCTCTTAAGAGCCCCGGTGTATATAAATGTCTCACTCTGCCAAAGCATTAGCTATATATACGTTTTTCCGAAATGCGATATTTTCTGTGCACTACTATCCATAAAATTAATCCAAAAGCTTTGGAATACAGTAAAAGGACCTTGACAGTGTTTGCGAAGAATTTACTTATATACTTCAGAGAACGTTTTACTTATTTGTTCCTTTTCATCCCCCCCCCATACATTACATACGTGCGCTTTCGAGGAAAACGGTGGTATTGGGGAACGAATCGCGTGATTTTTTTATTAGCAGGTAAAGGGATTAATTATAAACCATACAAAGTTATCGAGATAAGTGTTAATTTTTGTATATAATTTTATATATGTGACAAGCCCATGGGGGTTATTGGTAAATTATTTATAAAATACATTGTGTAGTATTGATATATTTACAATTGTTTTTTTTAGTGTAAATGTGTATTTATTTCTTATTATGACAAGATGTATTTTGTTTATTTACTTTCAGTAAATTAATAGTTTTTTTAAAATAAACTTTTGTTTCCGACTTTTCAGTAAGCTCGCGCCCCCATCGTAGAGTTATCACACCTCCCTGGGGGGGGGGGAAAGGGCACCCAACAGTTTGAGAAACGCTGCCATATAAGCAATACCAGTTGCCGCGAGTAATTTTGAGGCCTTGTTTCCTCCCCAGTGGGAGGCACCTGAGCTCTGACGATGTGAAATTGTTCTTAGGAATTTAATTTTACCGAGAGCACCCAAGCCAAACTGGTACTCAAGGGATTTTTTTACTTGCCTCATAATCATACGACATGGACGCTGTCGATTTTTTGCATCATTAAAATCCACCGACTTGGGCCGGAGACGAACCCGCAACCTTAGGTGCAGAAGGCCAACGACAAACCAACTACGCCGCCCAGCCGGCTATCTTAACATTAAATGAGAGATTTTCGCGGATCCCCTAGAAAGGCGTTGGGGACTGCCGGGGGTCTTCGGATCACAGTTTAAGAGCCGCCGTTCTAAATGTATTGTTATAAAAAAAAAAATCTCCTTTCCCTGTACATTAATTTCTTAGCATCCATCCTCCTATTCACAACACTTCTATTTATGTAGCAACACTCATTTGCATTCATAGTTCTTTCACAAGACGAGGTTCTCGCATCAAACAACATAATAATGTAGTCCCTGAGGTTAGTTAAGAGAAATGAAGTGAGAACTCACTACAAAAGATTCTTATTTTAACATAAATTTCTGTGGGGTTATGTGTTTCCTCTTTTATCACATTCCGTTTCAATAAAATTAAGAAACTTTAAATGAATTCACAATTTTTCATAATAATGCATTGGTAGATTCAAAGCATTGAATTTCTCCGACAAAACTTAAGAATCGAAGTATTCCTATGCATTTTCCTGTGTGTGTGTGTTGAAAATTTCAGAATTAAACTAATTATTGTATTGGATATGTATTTAAGATTTCCTATGTGTTTTCGCATAACTAAACTTTCTGCAAGAAATTCTAACCTGTCTCACGTTCACTAATCTTTATTTCTAAAAAATATAACAACCCACGCCTTTTCAAAAAAAGAAATATTTGAGCGTTAGCGTATCAGTCTTTCTGTGTGCTCCCATTTTTCGAATTGAATGATTTTCTTTTAGATAACAAAAAAATTGTGTTATCGTATATATTCCACTGATACAATGAGATTAAAAATTACCTACTGTTGCGGTTATTAAAGTCACTCTTTATTTTTACAATAATCTTATCACACAAAGCTATACTTTTTTTTGAGAGTGTGAATCATATTATAAATTCATCCACTATAACCTCATTTTTTAAAAAAAATTTTTTTTTATAATTCCTGAATCGTTCGCGTTGTCCATGTCTTGAAAATACTATTAATCATCTAAAATAAATATACCTCGTATATCAACAAATACCATTTAATTTAAATGAGAGTTGAAAGATTGTTTAATTCATCTTTGAAGCATATAGAGAAAAAACCCCAACAGAATAATAAAAATTACGATTTAAGCTTATTCGTGAACAGAAATTACTTCATATATATGTAAAAATATACGAATTTAAAGCTCTCAGACGTTGTTAATTTCACATTTGGTATTGTAGAGGAAATTTAACTCTTACCTTTCTTCTTGGCAGACGATTTAATTTAAAATGGAAATTTTTTTTTTGTATATTTAAAAATATAATTAAAATGAACTATAAATTAATGTTAGTTTATTATTTATTAATTAACTGTTTGTTAATTAAATAATTTATGTATTAATATTTTAATAATAATATAATTCTTATTTGTTAAATATTTTTAGCAGACGATTTATTTTGTAATTTATTTCTTGGCTAATGTAAAATGTTTTCTGGCAATAGAATAAAAAATTTCAGTTAGTTATTGAGCTGTAAATAAAATGTTGGTTTGGAAGATATTCTGAATTAATATTTGTCTCATATTTACTACTAATTCCACTAAACTGACTTGCATTAGCGACCAATAAAGCTACAGTATCAACTTCGAATGCTTTTAAATTATCGATCGTTTATTAATATCGCATTTCGTAGATATTCTAAGATAATTCGTGAAGGACCTCGTAATTTTGAGCCACGGCTTGGCGAGGACAACACTTGAACTGGCGCACATTCCTCTCTCTAAACTTCTGCATAAAGCCAATGCAGGGACTAGTTAATTTTCAGTTAGTCGCTTCTCTGTTCAATTACGCAAAAAACATAATTCTGTATGGAGAAAAAATATTTTTAAAGTTAATTAATTGCCTTATTTAAGTTAATTTATTAATTAACATCACAATTGATTTTCTTTGTATTAACAGAGAAATCGCTTTTTCTCGTTGGTGACTACATGGCATAAAACTCTTTTTAAATGATCAAAAAATTGGAGAAATTTTTCATTTGGTGTTGTATAACTCAAATAACAATCCAGCTCAATAATTTTGCATGTAAGCCTTTTCATCTGACACTGTTTAGATAACTCAAAGTTCAAAAACTCCAAGCTACTTGGCTACACTTAAAAGTCAATTTTCAAGGGGATTTAGCTGCAGTCGCATCGATAAATATTCGTAAATAATTTATTCCCTTTGCAATATAACAAAACCATCCATATTTCTCCCTCAACACGATATTGACTGAACAATAATTAAAAATCTCTAATACATATACATGCAGGAAAGAAGTGACTCACGCTTACTTACTCATCATGAGATCTCCAGTGCGTTTAGATCTACAGACTTGAAATTTGGCATGCATGTTTCTTTTTTTACATAGAGATCCGCCCAGAACGGGTTTTACGTAAATAGAATCCCATGACAAAAGAAAAGGGTATTGCGAAGGCTTAATGAATAAGAAACTCTCTTGCTTGAACTATTAGACCCGAAGACTTGAAATTTGGCAAGCATGTTTCTTTTGTTGAGTAGAGATCCGACAAAGACTGCTTTTGTGGAAACCGTCTACCAGGGATCTTGAAGAGTTGCTAAAAAAAATATATTACCATTTTAGAAATTAAAATCATGTCTGTTTAGAATTAACTAAAAAGGACTATTAGAATGTTTTTTGAAAGCAGTTGAACGTTTAATACTATTATTTAGATATCAATAACTTAAAAATAATATATAGATTTACATTATTCTGAAATACCTAGTGAAGTTGGTTGGTAATGATTAGTAATAATAATAAAATAGAGACTCTATCAAAAATGATAAATTGTTAAATTAGATTGTAAATACGTACACACACTTATACACTTTAAAAAAAAACTTTGACAGTAACGATTTGTAACGTTTTCCCACCTCGCAGCTACAAGATCGGCTTCCCTATGCTGATAGCAACACGTCGTTCCTATCCACACATGCACCCCTAAAATATTGCAGGGTACTTTCATCTGACATCACGCCGACAACCGATGGCCGTGAGAAAACCATCGGCTGGATCCCGCCTGCGAGCTGGAACTTCGAGTTGTTAGAAGGGACCACCCCCACCTCAAGAAAGTGGAGAGACAGTCCATTTGAAACACTCGAATAGAGACTAGGTGTGTTTTGCCTCCTCCATCACAACAACATATTCTGTGGTATTGAAATAATAGATTGAATAAATTATATCTAAATGTAAATAGTGTAATTAATAGCTAGTAAGTGTACTAATCAATAATTTAGTTTCTTAAGTCTCACGCTACTCATCCACTTTCCCAAACGTCACAGATTGAAACTCATGAAATATACGAACTTGCTATGCTGATAAAGCTCGAGTGAAAAGATTAAACCTTTTGTTACAGCATTTATCGAAATATAACGCAAAGAGTGGCTCATAGAATTCGAATGACATTATCTGGCTCTCTCTTCTGGGGAAAAAAAGCAGTAATAATTTTATGAATCATTTCAAGTGGTGATACTTCATCACAGTTGCAATAAAAACTCATGAGATATGAAGTTTATGTTAAATGCTTTTTTTCCTTCATGATAATGGAATCCTTCGAGAAAGAACTTTATTTTGATGTCGCGCATTTAATGTTTTATACTAATAATGAATCATTGTTAAATGACATCATTGTATCTTAAACGAAGGAAGAATTATTAATCATAATTTTTCATCCTAACTTTTATTTCTATTCAGTTTTCATTAGATCAAGATTTTAAAGGAAGCGTATAAGTGTCATGCAAAAATGTGTTTAAATATTTTAACTATATTTAATGTGAATTATCCTCTATTCTCCATTAAACTCGAAGTAATACAATGTCCCTGTAAAGTAGAAGTTTGTTATGTTAAAGTATTGAAATTTGCGCAAAAATTCGAAGAACAATTTTTTATTCCATAAGGCTTAGCTGCGCTCACATCAAAACATTGCAACTAGTCTGTTGCAAAAATACGGACTGTTGCCAATCCGGTAAACTGAAGAATGTTGCAAGGAAATTGCTTCCAGATTTACAATATAAATACACAGTATAAATATAAATATTAGTTTACATAAAATACAAATTCCTAGTATTACAAATGCATAAATATAAAATTATAAAATTCCTTTCAAAAATTAATTATTTTACAAATTATATATATAGTGTTCTATAATTTTATTATATTTGTGTTTGTTATTAAACTCGTTTGGCTTTAGCGGCCGTTAGTTGGTAACGAGTTGAATAATATTTGTCTCAACAAGTGTCCTTCAACTTTTCAAGCACAAGGACCAAATTAATAAATTTACGATAATTCGCGGGCCATATCAATAATCAGGGACGTATTAAGGCATGGGCCAACTGGGCCTTGGCCTCGATAGGGGCCACATCTCAGTCTTGACTTAGCCTTAATAAGATCATGATTGGAACAATTTTAATGGTCAAATGTTATTTCCGGACTATTCTCCGAAGAACTGAGAATTTAAAATTGTATGTCAACTAGCAACAGTGGTAAGACTGTATTATTATGTGATGACCGTTGTCCATTTCTAGGTCTAAGCCTACCATCATGCACCATCATTACACATTCTGTCAAAAGGCAGCAGTCGGTTGAGCCATTTTGTGTGAAGTCATGCTCATTTATTTGTTTCAGGTTACTGTTTATACGAGTATTTGACAACGTACGTCTATTTTTAAGTGTCAAAGGGGGGGGGGGCTATATTTGTACGGGGCCCCAGGGCCTTAATGAGTCTTAAGAAGTCCCTGACTGTGATCCGCGGGCCACACGATTCTCAAAAAAAAATATTGCAGACAGAAAACTATTGCAAAAAAGGGAGGTTTATTTTACAAGAATACAACTGATTTTGAGAGAAGAGATGGTGCTTACAGATTTTTGTATGTATGTGTATAACATAAAGCTTCCTCTTCTTCCCAAACATGCAAATCTCGACATTTTTTTTCTACAACTATCAGCTTTTCCTAGTTTTGCATTTTATTACTCATAATTCTTGCTCTGGATAGTTAATATTGTCTCTGTATTCCGTTTTGGTCGTTTATTGAGTCATTGGTCTTTGGTCATTTAATGTTTTTCCCAAAAGGGGATTTTTTTTTCGAAAATTCCCTAATTTTTTCCCCCTTGAAATTCCTTGTGTATAGCCCACATACATTTCGTTGCATTCCGTTCACTCGTTTGAACTGTAGGAGGCCGTTTATAGGGGAAGTTTAATTACAACCATATGGTATATCGGTTTCTAAAAAGTTAAATGGAAGTCGAATTATATAAAATAGTTTGCAAACCTGTTAAAGATAAGAGTTCACCTCCTTTCTCTGAAAATTCCTGAGATTTATGCATAGTTAGATTTTTAGCGCGTTTTTCACGTAGTGGAACAAAAGCGCTATTAGGACGCACAAATTTCGTCTTCGTTTCATATTTTGTCGTACCTTTTTCTCAGCCAATAAGCAACCCATTGACCTCGGGTTTTCGGCATTGGGTCGCATTTGTGCCCTAGATGAGCCGAATCATATTTAAATTTTCCCATAGTTTTCTCGAATTTTCCTACAAATTTTCCTGAATTTCGCTAGTTTATAGTGAAAAACGCGCTAAAATTACTTGGACATGCAAATGATTGATATCTTATTTATGTTTAAATTTATTTAAAATACAGCGACATTTTCGAAAAATTCGTCATTTTCAGAAAATTTTATCTCAAGTGGATATCAAACACATCAGCGAAATATTTTAAATATTAAGAATAACAGAAAAACTGGCGTTTTTTACGACAAAATGCAAATAAGACTTTTTTTTTA
This sequence comes from Trichonephila clavata, assembly GCA_019973975.1. Taxonomy (NCBI): domain Eukaryota; kingdom Metazoa; phylum Arthropoda; class Arachnida; order Araneae; family Nephilidae; genus Trichonephila; species Trichonephila clavata. The sequence continues at coordinate 38,760 of BMAO01010725.1, forward strand.
AAAATTGCCTCAAATTCAAGAGGGGCTACTAAAATACCTTCAGCAGGCCACAGGTTGAAGACCCCCTTCTATAAAGGAAGCATATCCTACTAATAAAGGAAGCATATCCTTCGATTACTAAAGATTGCTATTGTGTTCTAAAGGCTATCATAAAAAAAACATGAAACCTTTTATGAATCGTTTATTTTCCGCTCAATGAAATTCTATGCCAAATATTTGTATGAGAAGAATTTTCAGTGGTATTGCGTAATTTTTAATTATACAATGAAGCTACTTTTTTCCCCGCATGTCTAAACTAGCAATGACAGAAGCCATATATAGGGAATACTTTTTCTGCTCCGTTATCTAAAGGGGCATTAAGCCATATGTACGTAGTGTTGCCGAATTCGACCGACAAATTCAGAGAGGTTATAGCAGGCAGCATGGGGACAACAAATCACCATAGAACATGGGGTCGCAAACCATGTTTAAAAGGGAGTAATTTTAAAAAACCGTTATGAAAGGTATGATATCAAGTAGAATGATAAGGGGCAATACGAAGTTAGGAATTTATTTATTGCACGTAAAGCACGTTTACAATGGGCACAATACATCACAGCTCTGCGTCAGAAATGCAACGACAAGTGATTGTTACAAGAATTGCTCGAGGTTGCGGCCGCATAGGTCATAGAACATCCGAATGATTGTCGGGCGTGTGGTGGAATAATCTGGTGTACTGGCGATGTCAGCTGAAGCGACGAGCATCCGTGACGTAAGATTCTCCACAGTGGCCACCAGTGCCTCATACAAAAGCGATTTCAGGTAGCCCCAGAGAGAAGTGTGGAAACCAAGCAACAGGTTCACCGTGTCCAATCTACCTCCCAGGATATGTAGCATAGAGGTGGTTACGCCTCGAAATCGAAAAATTTACTGGTACACCATTGCGCATGAACCCCATGTCTAGTACACAGTGGCCGGTACTCTCTGCAGCAACTGCGGGATGGCGTACTGTAGCAAAACAAGGTATTTTGTGCCATTGAGGCATTTGGACAGTATATGTGTACTCCCTCGTCTGGTTTATCGTCCGGGGTTTTCGATCCCATATTCTATGATGATTTGTCATCTTCATGCTGCCTACAACCACCCCGCTGAATATGTCGGTCGATTTCGGTAACAATCTGTACATAGGCCAACAGATTAGTAATCCAAATAACCTTAAATAGCCTTAAATTCCAATAGCCAAATAGCCTTAAATTCCTTTAGTTCAACTGTCCTCTCTCGAAGAAAACATCTGCTCAAATTCGTTAATCTATCTGAATATGTCGGTAGAATTTGGAACAACCTGCATATGGGCCAACAGATAAGTCATCCAAATCAACCCGCCTGAAATTCCTTTAGTTTAACTGTCATCTCTCGAAGAGGACATCTGCTCAGATTCCTTAATCCATCTAATACATTGGTACAGTTCCCGTGGGTTTACAGAACCACATTTACATAGAAATTATTTCTTAGCATTGAAATGTTGTTAATTTTATTCACCATCTTGATTTTAGGTTGCAACACGTTGAAACTTTAGGTATTCAGTAACAAATCATCACCAAAAGTTAATCATTTGGATATTTTACTTGTTTATGTGCATATGCAATTTTGTCCATTCAAAATAATTCCTTCTTGGTGTGTCGCTTTTTGTGTGTGCGTTACAGAGTATACTTTCCATGTTTAACCATATTTCGGAAAAGTGGTACATGATTACGAGGTAAGTTTGCAGTAGGAATAACATATTCTCTTCGATTAATCGGGAAAATAAGTAAAAATTTGTAGGAAGGAGATTCTAATTACTAGACTAAAATCGTAACTTAGTTTAAATTTTTGTTTTAAGTACATATGAAGCGCATTGTGAAACAAATGCGATTTTTCAAGATTTTATGATTGTTCAATTTTCATATCCTTTTCCTTTTTGAAGAATAACAATGTACATTTTTGCTTGCTGAACACTAAGAAATTAATTGTATTGAAATAATTTGAAGTATATGAAATACAGTTCACACACACCCAATAACTCAATATAATAATATTTGTGATCTATAAGAAATCTTTCAAATACACACATAAACAGAAAATTTCGGTAATCCAAATGCAAATAAAATAAAACAATAGACTTTTTTCATGATTGTAAAATTTTAACCAAATTTATCTTGTTTAGGAGACAATGAAATGATTATGTTTACTTTCTTCAGAGAGAAGAGAAGATAAAAAAATTATATTGGGGTGTTTCATATCAGTGAAAATACATTTAGCTCTTTTTTATATATTTCTAAGATTTATTTTTTAAAAAAAACAGGCAACTTAGGAAAAGAATAATCCAATTTTATTAGATTCTGTGGCAGTATCCCCCCCCCCCTCATTCAACTTATAAATAATATAAACATTTAGTATTTAGTTTTTTTTTCAGTGGATACCATCGCACGTGAATATCTATGGAAATCAGATTGCAGATGGTTTGGCTCGCGAGGGCAGCCATAAAGATTCTACACATGGTGGCTACCCTACTTTTTTAGAAATTGCTACCCGGGTCAAACAAGATATCAGTTCCTCTTGGAGGCAGGCTCCGGTTCATGATTCATGGCTAGCATGTCATGAGTTCGATCCTAGTACCACTAAAGACCCGCCGTGTAGGGGAGCGATGCACGTTAAATCTGTCGAGACCTCAAACGTCCTCCCGTTGGTGTGGTGTGGTAGTTAGGAGAGGGTGTGCCAGCTCAGGTGTCGTCCGCGTCACTTGACCATGGTTCAAAATTACGCGGACCGTCGCCAAAAGCCCTCGTGTTGCTAATCAGTGTGACGTTAATATTCACTCACTCACTCACCCGTTCATGATGGTATGAAGGAAATCGCCCTGGTGCTGCTTTACTTGAAACAAGCAATAGGCTAGATGAAACTACTCTTGCTGGACTACGAAGTGGACATACTCGAGCTCAACGGCATGTGGATGGTCTTAAAGTTTACTCTCCTTGTCCGAAATGCAGTGTGAACCAAGCCGCTGCTGCCCACATCTTGGCTTGTATTGGTTGCCATAAGAGCCAGCTGCTCTCAATTCCGACTACAGTTCTTGATTGTTTAAAAACGTACGGGTTCATGGACTTGATCTAGATCAGTGATTCCCAAAGTGATCTATATAGATCCCCAGGGGTCTATGATGACCTCCAAGGGATCTACGTAAGCCAAAAATTAATTTTGGGGTCCATGAGGTGTAAGTGGGGGGTCTATGATAGTGGCTCTCATTGAACTAGGTCGTGAATATTATTTTATCTGGTTATCTAAGGTTGCTACTATGGGAAAAAATCAGAAAATTTTTCTTTTTTTTTGAAAAAACTAATCAAAATACAATAATTTTCTTTAAAAAAAATTATGTACCATGTTTTTAGAACCATTTTCATGCATTGTCATCCACTTCTGAGCCATAGTCCGAATTTCAAGTCTCTAGCTCATCGGGAAGTTAGTTTAAAGTCAATTACAAAATTCCACCCGGACAGACAAGAAAGCGAGTTCATAAAAACATGGTAAAAAGATCAATCAGATAATAAAACTGATGCAATTGATATAGACCAATGTGAAAATGAAATTGAATCAGAGGATTAAACCAATAAAATTAAATTTTTAAGCAGTGAAGATGAAGATCTTCGTAGTATAGCTTCAAGCAAAAAAAGAGCCAGGGTTATTATTTCTGATTTTGAAACCGAAAGTGATTTAGACGCTATCGATACATCTTCTGATAAAGAAATTTCAGCCGAAAAAGATGCTGATGGGACTTTATGGGAAACATTGAACGAAAAGAGGCCGCTCAAGTAAATATTTCAAGAAAAGATTTTATTTTCCAATTAGCCGGAGAGCGAAGAAGTAAATATAGAGAAGAAGTCGAAAACACTTCCGTTCCAATGACAGAAATTCATACTACTGATGCACGGAAGAATTGTCAAGTTCAAGAATCATGCAATAAAAATAGATGTAAAAACCTTTGTGCTAAATGTAATAGAAATGTTCGTAAGAAATGTATTCCAAAAACATAATTTATATGTAAAAAATATATTCAATGAATTTTTAAAAAAAAATAAATCTTTCATTAAAATTGATTTGGAACTATTTTATTGCAAAAAAACTTCAATTTTCTTGTATGTCAAATTGGCTCACTTCAGTAAAAATAGGTATATAACCAACATCCGTAAATCTAGTGTTAATCAACAGGATTTTTTTATTGCATTTCCACAAGGAAGATGGCTGTAACAGCCTAGTAGTTATGACTACAAGCCGATGGTTTGCATTGTTTCAAAGGAGTTGTAGGTCCAAATTCTGATCCCATCAAAGATCCATTGTACAGTTAACTAATATGCACTAAATCAATCAGCGTGCAAAATTTTCACATTTATATTGCATAGAAGGTCATAAACCGGGGTATCAGCTCAGATATTTTCCTCGTCACTACAAGGTCTTTAGCGAATCCGTCATGTTGCTTCTGCATTTTATGCGTTTGTAAATAATCAGCCCCAAAGGAGGACAAAAAATGTACGTTAAATATAAAATTTGGTTTACTCAATGGTTTGAATTTCTATCCAACTCAAAAGTCCCTTAAATGCAGCTATTACTTGTAGTGATTTTTTTGCCATGATCAAATGACAAGGTCGATTCCTAAGCTGGCATTCCGCTCTGAACTTCGTCATCTGGATGACGTTTTGCCTTGACATGTGTACCGTACGCCAACTTCTCTATAGTATGTTAATAATAGAATTAGATCGATTGAAATATTACCGGTTAGAGCTCAGTATATAATACCACTCGGCTGCTATGAAAAATTAACGACGCATCAGAAGAACACAAGTAACTATTATAGATGAAGTGAAAAGGAATAGTTTGGTTCTCTCTCTGGGCAATTGTCAAATAACTCGAATGACATAGATGTATTATTTAAAAAATTATTACATCTAGTACGTGGTTTGAGATAAATAAATTTTCAGTTATTCTTATTATTCCAAGCCCTCGAATACTAACATTTATCAAGGGTCTAAAAATGTTTGAGCAAACAACGATTTGTGCTGATATTATATTTAATTTCATTTTCCTTTTTTTCTCCTTATATTTAAATTCCGTTGTTTAATTAGTTTTGGTTTTGCTTTAAGGGAGAGGGGGCGAGGGATAAATAATTAAGATTAAAGTACGTTAAAATATTCTTAAGGTGATCTGAAGTGAAGACTACTATCTGCATACTGCATTGCGAATAAACAAACAAAAATAGTTTTGTCACAGGAGACATATGTCAAATCTGTAAAATCGCCAATTTTACTCTCATTACTGTTAGAATTTCCAATTAAAAATTATTTTACAAATCTCGACAACTTTCAACGTATTTTTTGAATTTTGTTATAGTTAAAATCGGTTAAAAATGCCTTTGAGATATTCGAAGTGGATGAAAATAAATGAAATTTCAAAGCAAATTATGTTTATGGATTGGTTCCCAGATCCGAGATCCCTGAGGGGAGCCCTTCGAATTACTCTGATGGTAATTTTTCATTATTATTACTGATAAATTGCTGTTTGGAGTTAATGTAATCAGATATTGTAACATCTGTATGTAGACATTCGCGTCTCTTCCATTTTTTTTCCTTTTATTGACTAATGTTTGTATTTTAATTTGTTTTTAATGCTTTATTTAATCGATAAAAAACTGTGTAATATGTGTAAACTGTGTGTATATTTTCAAATTGAGATATTTTAATTGCCTGATTTTAAAGTATTTATCATTGCAAGAAGCAAAATTCAATAAAACGAATGTTTATGTAGATATAAAGTCTCTAATTCTGTGATGATGGAAGAAAAAAAAAATTTATCTATGATTTTATGGCCTTAATTATAACAAATTTGCTTTACATTTAAATGAAGTTTTAAAATTAAAGTGCTGTTTTACAAATGCTTCTTGAAAAATATATTTTGGGAAAAAATTGGAATTCTGTCATTCTAAATTATATTTTTAATATATTTTTGTACTTGTTTCTTTCAACAATAATTTTAAAATTTACTTAAATCTAAACTAAATTCATGATTGAAATTTTTAAAAGCTTCCATAGTTTAATCCCGTAGCAGGTAATTGTTTTGGTTTAAGGGCCACATTGGGGAATTGGAGGATACCAGATGGCCGTACCTTTTTAAAATGATTGCATTCGTTAGTTAACTTTGTATCTCAGAAAAGATACCATAAAAATCAATAAATATAATGTAAATAAGATTGTGGAAGTTTTATTTAATTTATTGTGCTAATTTCATATCATCAATAGCTGCAAGCACTTTTAATTTTAGAATCAGTTTAATAAGACAAATGCATCCTATCATACTCTTCTGTAATTTTTTTAAAATCAGGAGTTCTTGCTAATGCTACCTGTCTGATGTAGTCAGATCAAGGCCCACAAAATTCATCATGGCATCGGACTATCTTGTATGCCTGTCGTTAGCTGTAGCTTTGAGCACCATGCAGGTGACAGAACGATTTGGCTCAGTTCCACTCTAATTTTGAGGGAGAACACCCTGGAAGTGATCAGGGGCTTCCCATCTCTCTTCCCTTTCCACCAACCTCATGAGAGGACTTGCGGCTTGATGGCTATTTAGAGTACCCCCATGCCACGAAGGCATTATACATTTACAAACATCCATGCCTTCTCCGAGATTCGAACCCAGGCCCTACGGCACTGCAGTCAGCATTGCTAAAGTGAGATTTCTTGTTGAAATTTTTATCACAGCCTGCAAGCTAATGTCAGCCAACTTGTATATATTTACTCTTGTTGATCTTCATGCAAGAAAGCGTTGCTCACATATATATTCCTACACAAATATGGAAATACAATATAAATAATTTGTTTCTGATGGAGGGGGGAGGGGTGCAAAAAACTCTTTAGAGGCTACATTTGGTGCATGAGCCAATATTTGCACACCTCTGGTTTAATATATTTGTAATGAATTGGAAAAAATTCCCTAAGTTTGGATTTAATTTACTGTTGGTTAAATAAATATTTAAAATTCCAAAAATATTAATAATATTTTTATTTCTTCCAAAAAAATGCACATGAAGGCAATATTGTTTAAATTATGTTATTTGAATTATTATGTGTAATAATAATGATTTTTTTTACTTGAGATGCATTATCAAGATTAAGTAGAGATCAATAATGAAATTCAGGAATTAAAAGGTGTCACATGTTAAAATCCAAGCTTTAATTACTCATGCTTAAAAAAATCTTTTAAAAGAAGTTTAGTTTTCATTTTATATTTCAATTTATTTTATGAAACATTTTTCTCTTTTTTTAGTTTGTCTCAATTTGGGGTATAGGCTGCACTTATAAGTGTCTTCCCTATGCTGACTGCACTGAGGAGGTGGATAATCCTAAAGCATTCATTGACCTTCTTGGTATTCTTCTGTATACATTATTTGGACTCCTTTTGATTAATTCTGTTGCTTGCCCTCATTTTTATAGTATGGGATTGGTAAGTCAAAACTTTTTAAGATCTTGTGGTACTTATGTATCATTGCAACCTATTGGCAACCTGTTTTTTATTATATGAAATGTAGCACCTTATTACCAATTCAGCTCTTAGACACATAGGAATTTAGGGTTGCCTACTTGGCAAGTTATTAATAGAGTTGGCGATTGTTGTGATGATACATAAGTACCTGTAAATTCTGTTTAAAATAAATGCATTTTTATTCAAAAGAACTTTTCACATTAAACTAAAAATTTCTTTTTCTTTTATTTTTAGTGTGTTTTGAATTATGCAACTATAATGTGTCTCATCTTTGGAACTTCCTTCCTGCTTTTCACAATTTTGTTCTCTAACTGTTTTGATTGTAGCAGAGCGGTAAAGTACTCCTTATTCTATATTTTTTGAGTGTTACATAAGGATATATTAATAATTAAGCAATTTTTTAAAGATAATTTAGTTTTCATAATTCTTAACATTATTTAATATTTTTATTTTTGTATCTTTTTTAAAGGAATTTCTCGTAACCTTGATTTACGCATTACCTTGATTTTTGAACAAATAATTTTATGTAGTTTATTTTGTATAAAACTTTGGTATAAGAGAATGTACATTTTTGATCTCTGATAAATCTATATGCTGTTGAAAATAATATGAAGACAAAGCTATAATTTCCTCTTTCGTTTTTAAATTTTCATTAATATCAATAAGATTTATATGGGGATTTTTCTCATTAGATTTAAGTTCATTTATATGAATTTATAACTGAAGTATTGGAGATTGTAATCATTGAAAAAGATAACTTTCATATTATACATGCAATTATTATTTACTTGCATGGTATTAACATACGAGGGTGTTTCAGTAAGAAAAGTAACAAGAACTCTAATTAGTTCACAAATTTTGTATGAGGATTAAATTCCTGATCTAAATGACTGAGATATTTACAGCATTTGGGTGCATACAGTAGATGGAGCAAATTGTAGGGTAGTGTGTGAAAGTATCTGAATATGGAGGTATTGGCACAAATGTGGTCAGTGATTGTAATAAGAAGAATGATAAGATTTTTACATTTAAGGAAAACTTCCCCAATAAAATTCATTAAGTATGAAGGGAAATACTGTACTTACTAGAATCTAAGCCACACCCCAAATTCTCAACAAATCTTTGTGGAAAATGAAAAATACTGTAAAATAGTTTAGAACCTGTAATTGCTCTGATTTCCCCATCCAACACATTTTTTAAAATTCGATTCTAAGCCGCAATCATTTGTCTGTAGCTTTAATATTGGAAAGAAAGTGCAGCTTAGATTTGAGTAAATACAGTATATATATATATAGAGAGAGAGAGTGTATCATCTCATAAACAAATGTGGTTTGAGTCCATACATTTTAATAAAGGTAGAACAGGTACCATAAAATCTGGTGTTTTACACACACTTTTAACACAAAAAATAAAATCGAAATTTAGGGGTGTGTGTTATACACTGTGTATAAAAATGATAGCTTTAAAAATAAGAAGGGGGGAAAAAGAGATGAGCATAAAGAAAATTACTTCTGCGTATATCAAAATATTGTTTATTTTAAAGAAATGGCATATTTTATGAACTTTAAAAATTGTAATTCTAGAAGTATACTATTTTTCAAAAGCTTGGGATTATACCTCGAATAAATGATTTAAAAACAATTGAGCACTACATTATTACGCTTCAGGTTTCTTCATGGAAAGGGAGGGGGAGACATTATATAGGGAATATACCTCAAAATTAAAAAATGGTGCTTGAAAGTATGTGGTGTTAAATGACGGATTTTATGTTGTACATGATGAGTAAAAATCAAGGAAGCCCAGTACAACCACATAGATGAGAATGTGTGTACTATGCTGATTTAAATTATTTAACCTCTGCAGATCATTTAAATAGCAATTTGGTGATCAATGTTTTCGAGCTGATACCTAAGTTCAGCAAACCATCTTGAAATGGACCTATAATCTTGTTACTGATTTTTATGCACATTTCATTATGTTGATGTACCAGTAGATAATGGAAAATTTTGTGTGCTTAAATTTTTATGCTTAATGTTCAAAAATTAAATCTTAATTTTGCAGGTGATGATCTTTCTTAATGTGATGTTGGCCGTGCATGTGTATCAATTCTTTTTCACGTTTTCTTATGATGATCTGAAGAGAAATCAAGAGATTCTGAACAGCAAGATATATGCGGAAAATGCTCAAGGGAAAACTGTAGTTTTCCGTGCCCTTGTATGGAATTAAGTTTGTATTTTTGTTTCAACAAAAGGGTATGCAAGTGTTAATGATACTTGCATATCATTGCAACCATGTTGATGGAATTTGGTGGTTTTTTTGTTTTTTGGGTTGAAGGAGAATTTTAATTTGTAACGCAAAAATTATATACAATGTATAAAGTATACAAAAAGAATTCATAATGTTTGCATTGATATATTTTAAGTTAAAATTACTTTGATTTGCTTTCTAAAAATTGTAAGCTTTTAGTCTTCTGTAATTCTTTTTCTAATGGAAATTTGAATGTAATACCTTTAAGAATACTTTAACTGCCATGTGTTAATCATACAGCTGTAATAAAAGACAGGCATACTTTTTCCAATCTAACTGCCCTTTCTAATTCCAAACATGTTGATTATAGTGTTTAACATTGCATTTTCCAAATGTCCAAGTATAATAATTTTTACTTTATTTTACATGAATTTGAATATTTAGATTTCTGAAGTAAAATGCTGGTAATGAAGTAATGGTATCAAGATACCAGAATGTTATAATTCCTAAATTTGGCATTTCCACTAACATGGTTGTGATAATACATAAGTATTATATAAATTTGGTGCAATATTACATCACAAATATACTAGTTTTTTTTTATCAAGTTATTTATTATTCAAAATGGTAGTTGTTGTAGAATTTTACTTTATGATGCCACAATAAGAATTGAATGTTTTGTGTTTTTTTATATTTCAAGTAAAATCAAACTTTTCATCTGAGTGCTGTATTGTTAATATTGAATTAAATTCAGTAATCATATCATGTAGTAGTAGTAATATGTGTATAATCAAGCATTTCTTTTAATGGTGAAAATTGATATTCTCTTGTGTGGGCATTTCAGGAAAAAAATTGTATTACTCTTTTCCCTCAAGGCAGAGATATTATGTATTAATTTCTTTATATCCTAATCTGTGTCAGTGGTTAGAGTAGAAGGGAAAAAATGAAATAAAATGTTTTTTTTTTTCGGAAACTAAATGTGGTTCTTAAATATAAAGCATATTATATTAGATGTGTATGTTACCTGAATCATAAAAATTTTTGCCAAATTTTGTTTTATATAACTGTTATTTGTTTTACCATCAATTGCATTCCTACTTATTGCATCAACTATATTCTGATATTTACCCAATTGATGTTTCCTGCATGATAATGTATGTCATCAACAAAATCCGTCATTTAACTTGAGGAATGTATCCAGTTCTCTTGTACTCATATATATATATCTTGTACTCCATATATATATATAGTCAATTTTCTGAATATATGGTGTGTGTATTACATTTATTGTATTGCAGTGTTGCATTTATGATGTTAGCATCCCTTATTGTTTCATTGCATTTGTTGTATTTTATTTATTATACATCACTTTATTATGTTATATTTTTATTTTTTTATATATGTTATTAATTTGAATTCTCAGATACTTAAGATATATGAACAGTTCTTATCTAAATGTTTTGATTAAAGAGTGCTGAATTAAATTTTTACTGTGTAAATGCTAATTGTAACTCTTAGTGTTTTTGATTATGAATTTTGGATGCACTTTATGTTATACATTGAACAAAATAAAAGTACAATAATGATAAGCTTTAGTGTACACATTTTTAATATGAGGTGGAAAGAACAATTTAGTAATGAATTGTACCTCATCTTGAAATGTGCATGTACTTATTTTTTGTTTTATTTATTTATTGCCTTTTCTAGTCACATATTTTTCTGAATTCTTATTGATTTAATTAAATGTAATTAATATTAATTAAACGTATCAATTATTTTTATTTAATCCTTTAGGGGAAATGTGTATATATATATATATTTACTCAATCTTTTTTTCCCTACCTTTTTGAGCATTTTTAAATGTTGGACAGAATAATGAAAATACATTATAAATTGTTTAAATGCATATATGTATTGAGTTTTAAAATGTATATGATAATACAAAAATCATTTAAATTGTTTTTTATAATGTTTTACCATCAATTTTTAAAATTGCTTTTAATTTGTATCGTTTTCTACTATATAATACTGATTACATAGTTACTTTATTAATATAAGGAAATTTTTCATAAGCATTAAAATTTTAAACATCTTACTGTAAACAAACTTTTTAAAGAAAAAATTTAATACAAGTTATATTTTTTAAACAATGTTTGTAAATCATTAAAGGATATATACCTTTGTACTTTATACAGTTTGGATTTTAAAATAATAATTGCAGATTTTGGTAAACATTTCTAATAGAAAATAAATTTCACAATAGCTATTTAACATAAAATTGTATCTATATGGGTTTTTTGAAGAATTTTTTTGTCATTTTAGTCAATTGAGTTAATTTGTTTTTATTGATTTTTTTAAAGAGCTTATTTTCAACTCCTTTTACTTCCGGTGTATATTTTGCTGCATATGTGTATAATTGTATTGTCTGTCAGTAAATAAATGTTTTGAAAAATGTGTTAAATATCATTGTTTTCTAACTCTGAAATACAGTATTGTATTAAAACAAAATATGAACACAATGCATATAAAATAATCTGTCAAAATAATTGTAATTTTTGTATTATTAGTTATTACAGTGTAACTATTTTCATTTCAAATATATAATCGAATCAAAAAGATTACAAATTTTTTATTTTAAATTCACAAATGTTTTGCTCATTTAGCTGGATCCTCAGATTTGTTTCTTTTCTTATGCACATTTTAAGAGTTTTTGATTGTGGAATATAATTTCATTATAGTTCTTAATTCTGAATGGTTCTCTTTTTTTAAAGAGGACACAGAACGATTCAATTGACAAAAATCGGTCAAAAAATTTAATTAAATTTTTTTAGCCTAAATTATTTTTTATATGCTTTTCTATAATCTCACAAAATTTTAAAGTTCTAAGTTTAAAAAACGCAGAGTTATGATAACTTTTACGTTTGTTTTTGTTCATATCCCAATGGTAAATCAAAACTTTAAACTGTCTTATCTTGGAAAGAAAGAATAACTAGTTTGTCTTCATTTAAAATGCTTAGGCTTTTTTTTTCTATTGTGCCTAATACTTGGAAATATTTTTCACTTGCTGCCTAATAGTACATGGGATGAAAGTTGGCATGCATTTTTCAATCAAAGCAATACTTATTTTTTTAAAAATAATTGAATTTAGAATTTACCCTTTAAGGAATTTTCAATAAGCATTCATAAAAGAAGTACTGTATAAATACCTATCATGTTATGGCAACACCCATACCAACTTTTGTTATGGTTTGACATTACATATAGTTTACATTTTATTATACATAGTTTAACGTGCTTGTAAATCAAATTTTATATGCATGTCAATTTTTGTAGGAGAAGTAGCATTTTAAAATCACTTCATAAGAGTTTAAAGTTTTTTCCTTAAAAAATTAAATGATTAGCTTTTTATGAAATTTTGAGCACAAAATCTGTTTTACATCATATATACTCAAGAGGCAACCAAAGAAATTATGAATATCATTAAATTAAAAAAAAAATGTGTTAATTGTGCCACGTCCCCTTAAATACATTTTAGGAAAATGTTATCTTTTGTTTTTTTAACCTGAAAGAAAAAAAAGTTTTCTTTTTTTTGAAATATTTTATTAGAAATGGAACATTTCTTTTATTTGACACCAGATGACTGTATTATTATCAATTAAAACTGTTAGTATATTTTTTTGTCCAAATGAGAATTAGGCTAGAAAAAATATTTATTTATAAAAAGAAAGAGGAATGGTTATTTTTTTAAAAAATTTTGAATGGTCTCTGCTGAAACACATATGAACATTATTTGAGCAATCCTAGATTTAACTGAAATATGTGGCAAAGGTAATAAATTATTCGATATAATTATTCATCAGTATAAAGTAAGCCTATTTCTAAACCTCAGACTTCTGATAAAAAATTTTATTAAGAGCAAGAACACCTTTTAAAATATCTAATATATTTACTAAAACATAGCTAGAACAAATCTTTCATTGCATGAAGAACTTTCCTAAAAATATTCCATTTGCTGCAACTATTGCCATCTGTAAGAATTTTGAAACGTAAAATATTTTTTAATTGTTTATGTTTTTGAATATTATTATTGGAGATTTATGTTTTTACACTGACCCATGTTCAATATTGATCCTTGAAATTATTACTTTAAAATTTTTTTTTCTTTTTCTTTATACACTCCTGGTTGTAACATAATCAGATCTCATCATTTTTTTTAAATTACCAGTAGATTTACAGGATATTTCTATTACTTGACTTAAATAAAAATGAAGGATGAGAAGTGACGCTATTGATCAGGGCCTTAAGTACAGTGAGAAAAAATAAGTATCAAGTCAGTTGTTGATGTTAATTGGAAATTAAAATATGGATCAGTCAAGCTAAAAGTGAAATTAAACATATACAGATGCCCGTTATTGGAAAACACTTAAGCCAAGATATTTTAAATAATTCTTTCATCCTGAAAAAGAGCATTGTGTATGTAATTAAAATGGAAAATTGTTTGTTTCAAATGGGCTGCATTTTGGCAGCCAAGCCATTTGCCGACACGGCAAGTTCCCAAGAGTGGAAGCTATTTCATTGGTGATGTTTCAATTTTAAATAGTAATATTTAATGTTGATATTGACATAATTTTTGAAGTCAAAATTTTTGTTAATTTAACGATTGCAAATATCTTGAAAAAGCACTTTTTAACTTGAAACGCTTCATCAAAAAACTTCTTGAAGTAGAATTAATCTATGTCCAAATAAAAGCAAAGAAATCCTTTAAAAAAAAAAAGATTTTATCCTTCAAAAAAGATGTTTGCGCAATTTTATTTCAAGCAAAATTTCCTATCTAAGTGAAACTTTCTATTGCAGAACATTCGCGATCCTGTTTCTTTATGATCTTAGTAACGAGCTGTTTCTATTCTTTTGTTGCCTAGCAACCACTCCAGACTAAAGTATTTTCTTGGATTTTTCTTAAAATAGAAACATTGTGGAAGTAGTTCTTGATAGTACAACAAAGAACTTGTCAAGGAAAGTAAGTTTATATGATTTATGAAATTTAACGTTTTTGCATCATGTTTTTGCTTAGCAGAAAAGATTTTTCTGAATGAATTATTTTAACTTTGTTATAATAAAATTAAACCGATTAATAAGGTAATTTAATTCTGTTCATTTTTTTAAAAGCCACATTTTCTATCTACATTTTTTTTAAAGTAATGATACACTATTACGAAATATGTTTTGAAATATATTATGTAATAAAGAGAGAGAGAGAAATTAAATTTTAAAAAAGTTCAAATCAGATTTTGTTGATTATTACTAATGAAACTTAATAGATATATTTTACAGGAAACTTCACATCATTATGATGGTTTGAAAATTATTATTATGGCAAGTTGAATTTTTTAGTCTATATATTGTGTGTGATATATTGAATATATATAATTTAAGCAGCAGTAATGCTTTAATAATAATAAACACGCAAAAAAAAATATTTCTTCTTGACGAACCACTTATCTATTTCATTATTAGAAGATTTTAAAAAATTAAATTAATACTGTTCTAATTATTAATATTCTTAGCGATATATAATATTTTTATCACCAGTAAGGTTAGCTTAGTTCAGCTTATTTTTTCTTATTCTTTCAAATATACAAATTAGATATATTCTACAATATCATTATTCATTTAAGGATTTGAATCCAACTCATTTTATATTTTTAAATAAAGTAATTTATACCCTAATGAAATAATTGTTTATGTATTTAAATATACAATTAATTAAATAAATAAAATCAAGAATGCATTATTAATATATTATACTACAGTTTCATGTGCGTCTAAAATTTTAATATAAATATAAATAGAATATATAATTTTTCGAATAGGGAAAAATAGGCAAAAAAAAAAAAAATTATATCGACTTGATTTTTTATTTATTTGGTTTCAATAAATGCTACACATGCTATGTATATGTGCTTCTCAGATTTGGTTAAAAATATTAAAACATTTTGCATATTTTCCTTACATGCTATTAGAATTGTATTACTTTAATAAAACCTTAGTACTGTGAAGAGTGTGAATTTATTTTAAACAGCTGTGATGCGTGAATGAGTTAAAGTTTCTTGTAAAATTGCCTATGCAACTGTAGAATGAATGCGTTTAATAAATGAAAAATAGGTTATGTGCGTAAAGTAAACTGAAGTGAATTATGTAGTATTCCAAACATTTGTTCTAAGAATTCTATCCTTCTAGATTTATTGCTAGAATGTTGAAACAAGTTCGACTACAGAGTGGCAAGGTAAATAAATATAACTTTCCCACTTTAAACTTTTTTATAAGTGTCATATTACACTTGATTACTCTACAATATTACATTTCCATTTTTTCAAGTGCTCATTTATATATTTTTTAAACTTGTTCTCTTTGAAGATATTAAAGAAGTATTCGTTCTCGAGATAAATGCAATGAAATAACTTATTATATATAAAAATTACCAAAAGTTTTTTTAAAAAAAGGATTTTTTTTCAAACATTATTGTTGGATCATAATACATTTAAAAAAATGTCAAATTAAAAGTAAAAAAACTTTTTTAAGAACAAGCTTTTATTTAAACGCTCTAAAAAGAATAAAATAAACTTTTCCTTTAAAACTTTTTTTACTATCAACTTATAACGTCATTACACAATTTATCTATCTATACTAATATATAAAAGAAAGAGTTTGTGTGTGTGTGTGTGTGTGTGTTTCACCTATTCCGGCCAAATTAAGTAGCCCAGAAGTATGAAACTTGGCATGTAGAAGCTATAGGTCGTTATGCTATTAACCTCGAAGAGTTTTTTTCGAAATTTGCTTTAGATTTTTTTTAAATTCAATTTTTATGCGATTTTTCAGCTAAATGGAGATATGACGTCATCAGCTCTGTTAAGTCTTCACTTTGTGAAAATTAATATTTTGAGGAGTTTTGGAGGGGATTTTAGCACATTTTACTGTAAATATATTTATTTATGGTTGTATTTATTCGTTTTTTCAGCTCTTTAAGTAGGAATTACATTTATTTTTCGAAAAAATCGTTGTCAAAAAATGTTTTTTCTAAATTTCATTTTTCCGATTGGCAACACTACTTTGATAATAGTAGATTTTCAATGTTTTAAAATGTGAATTGTATTTGATTCACAACGTATTTATAATCCTTTTCCGTACTTTAAAAAAATGGGGCAATATGTACCGTAAAGTATACTGATAGTTAAGGCGATGGGATTTCGTTTCTTCGCTTAACTTTTGGCGCCGAAAATTTTGTGACGGGATATCAACATCAGATGGATTGTTAGCCAGCCAACGTTAGTGAACAATACTTAAGTTTCGCCTCCGTATTAAATTCATGTATCTTACACTATTAAAATTCGAAGGTAAACAAACGTATCTATCCATCTATCTATCTATCTATGTATGTGCGTCTATCTTCTCACGAACCGTACGACGCAGAAAGTCGCGGAAGGTACCAAAAGATCGGGAATTTTCCGGGGAAGCCGTATTGCCTATTTATATTCCGATATTGTAATTAGTTAAAAAGATATTAATTAAAAACCTTAAAACGCCTAATTGTTTTACTCCTGCCGGTTGTTTACTTGGCGGAACTTTCCTTCCGTTTCCGCCGAGCGGTAATCTTACGTTTTCCACCATATTAAAATTGTCATCTAATTTTCGGTGTCAAAACTAGACAAAAAATAATTACAGAACCGGAAAGATCACTTATTTCGCCATGACACGGTATAATGTTTTTTGTAAAATAACGATATTTTCTATTTTTTTCCAATTTTTTAAAATAGTGTTAAAACTGATGCGTTTTTATGAAAATTATTTCTAAATCATTGGGTATGAATTACTTTTCGTGTTATTAAATCGATATTCTACACTAATTAACTTCAAGCCTTTCTCTTTTAGATCCATTCATTTAAAAAATAAAATTCTCAAAACTTTTTTTTAAAGAATTTTTAAAAGGTAGTCTTAATTTTTACTTCACATTGAATAACTTCGTCATTTATGAAGATAATCTCACAAAATCTTTTTTCCTTGTGTACAGTAATATTTTCCGTAACATATACGAAGATTGAAAAAATTGCTTCAAAATTACGGATTTAAAAAAAAAATTGTGATTTTCGTAAACTTATGTTTTTCTGAGAAATAAATTAAAAAGTAGTAATTTGTACATTTTTTATTTCAAAGTACGTTATTTTTGCAAATAGTTGGTGATGTTTGAGAGCATTAACGTAAAAATTATGCCCTTAAAATGAAGCTAATGATTTTTAAAATAATTTAAAATACGCGATTTTACATTTAGCCAAACATTGGTTAACTGATCTTGTGGCGGAGTGTTCAGAGCTCCCGCTACACTCAAGACTATAACTGCCGCACTGCCGTGCGTGGTCAATACGAAGGAGGGTATACTCCTCGCAGAAACCCGCCGGTCGCTCTTTTCATACTTGTCTTAAATTTTTTTCTCCTACTGGACATTGCGTCGCCACACATTACTTTTCGTGTTATTAAATCGATATTCTACACTAATTAACTTCAAGCCTTTCTCTTTTAGATCCATTCATTTAAAAAATAAAATTCCCAAAACTTTTTTTAAAGAATTTTTAAAAAGTAGTCTCAATTTTTACTTCACATTCAATAACTTCTTCAATGATTGAATTCACTTGCTGCATCCCCACTGATCAGAAATTTACTTCATTTTCAGTGCTGCCATTATGTAAGCAAATGGTATGTCACAATTAATTGCTAAATGAGCAATTTTAATCAATTTTATTAGAAAATAATTAATAAGTTTGTTTTGTATAATATAATTTTTTTCGCAGATACGTGTTTAAATAATTTTAACACAGAGTGGAATGAAAAACTATAAAATTAAAATTAAAAAAATTAAATGTTTTTAACAAATAATATATTTTTCTTTTTGAATGTTTTTTTCAGTGAATGTTAGCATATAACTAGGTTTTCCCCCAAAAGTGGATTTTTAACACTTATATATGTTTAATCAAACATCCAAACGTTTCAAGAGCTATCTGTAGAATTTTTTTTATTAGTATTTATTGATAATGGATTTAAATTAATATATTTTTTAAAATTAAAATGCATTCAATGCATTTCTGAGATTGATTTAAAATATTTATCAGTATCGAAATTTTTGTTCTCTTTCATAAAACTTATAGTTTACTTTAAAATAATGCGTAATTGCATGAAACTTTTTTCCCCGTGTCGAATATTTCAAAAAATTCTCACAATTTTACTTCAAAAATTAAAATAGTAGTGAAATTTTGTAATTTGAAAAATTTATACTTTCTGTTCTTTTTTCAGCATACAACTATTTTTAAAAATGCTACAGTTTCGTTTCCGGGAATAAACTATCTTTAAAGAATTTTAAAGAAAAAAAAAACTTTTTTTTTTTTACAAAACAATGCTGTTTTGCATATTTTATGATTTTTTCTCTTCCCGTGTGTCGATTTCGCTTAAAAATTACGGATTTTAAAGATTCCTTTTTTGTGATTTTCATAAAATAAAGTTTTTGCGAGAAATAATACAAGCATTATTTTTGTAACCTTTTTTCTTTAATGTTATTGTTGTTTCCAATCAATTGTGAAAACTTGGAATTTTCAATTAAAAATTGAGCCCTCAAAAATAATGAAAGCTTTAAAGACATTCTAAAGGCCTTGCGCATGCGCAAAGAATCATTATTATTTTTTCCCCCCCTCTCTGTTTAACGCTCAGTGGCCAAGGTCAAACTTGCTGTTCTTGGCAAAAGTGAATGAGTGGAATAAAAAATAATGTAAAAAAAATATAATTCTGAAACATATATTAGTCTCACACACAGTATTATTTTCTTTTTGAATGATTTTGTGCAGTGAATGTAAATAAATTTCCAGGCTTTTTCATTCTTATATATTTTTAATCTAACATTCAAAAACAACGAAATGAAAAAATGAATAGTCCTTTCGATAATTAACGGTGAGAATTTTTGTATTTATTTTTTTAGAAAATGGATTTAAAATAATAGATATTTTACGAAACTAAAGCAATATTTAATTTTTTTTATTATTATTTAGAGATAATGGAATTAAATTAATATATTTTTTAAAAATAAAAGGAATGTTTCTATTATTTCTTTATTAAATTAATTATTTGTTAATAAAAAGTATATCGCCTATTATTTTGGATAAAAATACGTTCTAGAGACCTTTTTAAGCTAACTTTAAGTAGCGATTGATTGATTAATGAAAACCTGAAAATTATTTAATTATTTTAGATTCCTAGAAATTATCTATTATTAAAAATGATGACTTTTTTTTACTCAAGCATCAAAATAGTTTTCTTTTTATTGTTTAAATTTATTATTTTTTTACTAAAGCAATATTGTTTTTGATATGTCATGAATAGAAACTTGAAGATAAATCTTATATCTGAGGGGAGAGTCAGGGGGAAAATAGTTCTACACTCAAAAAAGCCACTGTAACACCGTGCTGTAGAAAGAGAACTGAAACCTGTCTGACATTAATAAGATCTGGAAGATATATTTTTTTTTTAAAAAAAAGGGAATTGTAGTGACGTTAATATAAAGGAATCACACATATACCAGGAACTTTGAGAAAGGAAGGTGAATTTCCATGGCAGTATGTTATGCATTCGAAACAAATTTTAATAAAACGCTCAAAATACTTAAAACAATCATTTAATAATTTCTTCTTTTATTAAGATAATTGCATGACACATTTTTCCCGTGTGTCGAATATTTCAAAAAATCCTCACAATTTTACTTCAATATTTAAAATAGTAGTAAAACTTTGAAATTTGAAAAATTTCTACTTTTTTGTCTTTTTTTCAACATACAACTATATTTAAAAAGGCTACATTTCACCCTGTTTGCTTATTCGAGAATTTTGGTGACGGACCTCGAAATTTTCAACTATTCTCAAGTGACGAGGACGACACCTGAGCTTTCACCCATCTTTAATAATTACCACACCACACCAACGCAAGAACAAATTTCGAAAAAGGGAGTTTTTATGACATAGTTAAAGAAATCACTCACATCGCGCGCATACACACACATACACAAGTGCTATCGTCCTGAGGGAAACACGAAATTTCCAAGGGGATGAGGTTATTCACTCGGTAAAAGCCAGTGCAAAGCCCGGGCTAAGTGGAGAGGAAAGAAATAAGATATCAAAGTAATTTTGAAAAGTAATATTGGAAGTGCTGGAATTTGTGAAGTTGAGTGAATATTAACGTCCCACTGTTCAGCAACACCAGGTCTTTTAGGGACGGTCTGCGTAATTTTGAACCATGGTCAAGTGACGCGGTCGACACTTGAGCTGGCACCCCCTCTCCTAACTACCACACCACACCAACGGAGGACGTTTGAGCTCTCGACAGATTTTAAGTGCATCGAGAATTTGTGAAGAGAAGGGAAAATTTTAAGCAACAAAGCCATGACACGCACTCACGGGTCATGCACTCACATCGTACGCGTCAAACCCCACAAAAGTGTTGGCGTTAGAATAAAAGGAGGAAATTAA